>JALIZH010015438.1:0-292730 GCA_030522465.1 Rhipicephalus appendiculatus | reverse complement strand
GAGGCAGCCATTCGTGTTTTCTAGTCCAAATCACTACGAAATGATGTGCACTTCCCTTTTGTTTACAGTGCGCAAACGTAGAGAGAAAATCCAAAGTGCACGGGATGAAAAAAATTGGCCGCGTATCTGCGTGCTTCGCTGCAAATGTCATCGAAAGACGATAGTCTTCTGCCGGTCTCATCCGCGGCCACCTGTGATGCTGTTCTCGACCATTTCCGTCCTGGCATGACCAAGCGTCTTCTCGCCGCAAGCGCGGTGTTTTTGGCAGCGTGTAAAAAGCTGAGAAGGCGCACAGAGCGACCACGAAAAGAGATTCTCTTGTTTGCAGCGACGAGGGCAGACTGCGCCAGCTATCGCGCGTCGGATGAAACACGCGGCACTTCGCGCGACCTCGGAGATAGACGACGGCTCTTCGCTTTTGCAAGGCAGCCCGCATTTTCAGCGCAGCCTAAGAAACACTAGGGCCTTCAGAATTAAGTATCTATGTATTTTCTATAAAAGAACACACCACTTAATACTTCCGTATTGTTGTTGCGCCTCAGATATGCGTAATATTTGCTTTTTGATCGACAATGTTCACAAGTATGCACAAAAACGACTGATCAAGTTGGCTGGGCGTTCAGAAAGCAGTCAAACTTTGGCCAGCCGTTGAATCGTGCGACGTGCCGACAAACAGACAAACAGACAGAAAGACAGACGGACAGACAGACAGGCCAAAATTTCTCCGTTTAGGCATCCCAAGAAAGACTATCGTCTTTAATAAGGGCATAAGGCAGGCCAGCCGACTTTTTCGCAGGTGGACCTATCTTGGTCAAAGGTGTCAATGACCGAGACGGACCCTTTCAGGCCTAAGGCGGCATTTACGTATATACCACCCATCGAAGCATGAGCCAACCGGTATGAGGCTTTTAATAAGGTGAAAGCCTTAGATTCCTCGTCAAGAGCGAAAATTGACGTCGCTGTCTTCGACATTTGGCGACACTTGACGATATTCACGAGATCGGCGTCGGTACTGAAATGATGCGAAAAAAGTAGTTAATCAGAGTGGGTCCAGAGACACCTGCTACTCAAGTGAATGTGTGTGCTTGCGCAGTCGGCGTAACAAAAGTGATGTGACCTCAATGTATCATGACGCCTTTAATGACGTCACGGAACGCCAGAATTTGAGACGTCGTAGTGGCGGCATCGCGGGACATCTTCGCTTGAGCAAAGGTGAACCGATCACGGAGGCTCCGCAAAGCCACGTGAAGAGCAAAGAGCTTGTGATGCCTCAGATACTGGAGGCACCGCAAAACCACGTTAATTTCGGAAAGCTTTTGGATGTAGCGTGGGGAATTCTGAATAGTTTGAAATGGCCGATGTTACGCGCACGGACGTTCCTCTACTTGCAGCTTGGTTGAGGTGTTCACAAACTATGGAATGATCTACCAGTTCATTTAAAATCTTCACCTACACAGTCATCATACCAACGATCATTAAAAGCTTATATGGTTTCTTTGTAAACGCTACGGATTCTTTATCTCTTGTTAACTTTTTGATTTGTTTTTTCATTATTTCTTTGTAAACTCTACCCTTTCAGTGTATTTTTTTCTCGTTCGTTTTATGCAATGAAATGTTGTGCTACCACATGCTTCTTCATCATTGTAAGCAATGTGCAACTTTCGTATATATTTCTGTTTTCAACCGTTGCATATTTAGTTTTGTTCTGTAATTAATAGCAAGAGGTCCCACTACAGTTTTGAGATGCGAAGCATCTTATGCTCGGGGCTCTGTCCGTCCCTCCCGCGTCCCGCGTCCCGTGTCCCGCGTCCCGCGTCCCCCGTCCCGCGTCCGGCCACTTTCATGAAGTAGGGAAGCACCCATTATGCGAAGCAGAACACTGTAGTAATATGAAGGCCGTCAACCACTATCACAGTCATCAGAGTCATGGCCGAGAGCACAGAGAGGCTGCTTAGCAATGGCTAGGCAGGTGGTGTCTGTCGTCCAGGTTGACCCCATTCCTTGATCTTGCTTGCATGTGTTTGGAGGGGGCTTAGTCCGTCCCTCCTTCCCGCGTCCCACACCACCACCGCGCATGCGCGTCCCCTCCCCCTCTCTCTCCTACGCTCACCCCCCTTTCTCTCCTCTTGGAATCCTCTACTCTACGCAGCAGCCCCCCGCGTCGCACACCCCCCTGCAGCGCATGCGCGTCCCCTCCGCTATCCTCTCCTACGCTCACCCCCATTCTCTACTCTAGGAATCATCTACTCTACGGAGCGGCGCCCGCGTCCCACAGCGCATGCGCATCCTCTCCTCTCCTCTAGGAATCCTCTACTCTACGGAGCGGCTCCGGCGTCCCGCACCCCCACAGCGCATGCGCGTCCCCTCCCCCCTCTCTCCTCTAGGAATCCTCTACTCTACGGAGCGGCTCGCGCGTCCCACATCCCCGCAGCGCATGCACGTCCCCTCCCCCTCTCTCTCCTCTCCTACGGTCCCCCCGTCCTGTCCTCTAGGAATCTTCTGCGGAGCGGCGCGCACGACAGGTGGTGTGACAGCTGCATACTGCGCTGGGGGCGCCACGGTAGTTCCGCGGTATGAAAATGACGGAGTGCGCGCGCCTCATTCTCTCTCCTGGGCAGCGCCGCGATGAGCGCCCGGACCGCTGCCGTGAAATGAGAGCGGCGACGTTCCTCCCGCTCAAGCTAAGTATCTCCCCGCTGCTTCGCATCCACACATGGTTCCCTTTAGCGGAAGATGGGGAAGTTTTTTTTTTAAACTATGGGACCTCTTTCTGTATACTTTCGTCTGTTGTGTAATACGTTGAGAAACAATGAACTTGAACTTGAACAAATGAAGGCAGGCTAGCGATTGAGAAGGCGATGCGAAGGGCCCGATTACGATATCGCGTTCTACGCTTGAAAGCGTATATGATGCGTCTTCCAAGTTGTTTCTTGTTTTTCTAATTTTTCAGCTGACCTGCATAAACACAGGTGTAAACCAGTAAACTTCACTTAGACCAAGTAGCTCACTTGCACAGTAATCAGGATAACTGCTCCTTAGTGATATCTGCCCGGTGTGCCCGGAATCGAGATTGTGGTATTCAGCGAGATGCTGTTATTTTGTAATATACTTTACCGCTACAACTGAGAACGCACATCAAATTTGCGTAGTTAAACAGGCAACACTGTCCCTCGAGGCTGTTGCCATTTTACATTCACCGCACTTATATTTTGTTTTACGACTGCCGAGAATTCATAAATGACGCTTCCACAGGAAACTAACCTACGAAGATTTACCTACACATTCGCGCTTCTTCCTTTCTACAACTAGTAAATCAGTTTTATTTTTATTGCTGCGAGCGTTCATGTTTAACAGGCGGACCATTTTCCATGCTAAAGCAGTCTCGCGTCACCCTTCTGTTTGATTGTTTCGACGACCTGTCATTTTTACTCTCATATTTTGATTTTCATCCCAGGTATATATGTCTCTGTCAATTTTAAGCTTATCGTGAATCAAGCTTACTTTCTTTCCTTGTTGCTTGTCCAGCTTTGCGCTGTTCCAAAGAAGTTTGCGTTTCTTTAACGTTGACTGCGAATAATCATTGTGAATGAAAATACTGGATCCCTTGAGCTTTTTCGCATATTCCAGTATTACTTTCTTTTCGTTATAGTCTTGTAAGTATAATATGACAGGCCTTTTACCTTTTTCTTTACCAAGCCGGTGTATACGCCCTACGGACTCGAACTTCACTTCCATTTTTTCCTTGAATACTTCCTTAACTACTGCTTCCTTGAGCGATGCTTCCGTTTCGTTGGGGTTTTCCGGAATGCCATGAATAACAAGGTTGGACCGTCTGCTTCGATCTTCAAGGTATATCAGTTTTCTGGTCTGGAAGCTTAAAGAATGTTCTATCGACCGGAGTGAGGAATGTACTTGGTCTGCCTGGTCAGGCATAGCTGAGGTTTCAGAGAGCTTTCTTTCAAACTGAGCAAACATACGGTGTAATTCACTGACGACATTTTCAGTTTTTACAAGTTGTGTCTTTAATTCTAACATCTCGTTACGAAGGGAAGCTTGCCCTTCTAACAACTGTTCAAACAATTCCTTTTGTGTGGGACCTGGATTTTGTTCAACATCGCCACACAGTAGAAGTCTACAGACGTTCACACAATTATACGCAATTGCAAGACACTGCGTGAGGCACGGCAGGATTACAATACAACGGCAGTCACTACAGAATGAACCATCAGAATAACTGACCTGCACAAGGCAAAATAATCGCTTGGTTAGCGCCATAGCAGTGCTGTGTCCTGCGTGCCCACAGAAGTCGAATTGATGCGGTGCTTCTTTTATACCGGTAGCCTCCGATGACGTCACACCATGAGACCCGCAAGGTGTCGCCAGCCGCGATGCGTTGAGTAAAGATGACGACCACGTGTGGTTTAACGCAAGATTGTCGAGAACAGGCTGCAGTCCATCGTCCGAAAAGTGTTGATCGAGCTGCGTGCGTGCGGCAGTTATCGTCGCAAAACCAATGATACCATGCACAAGGCAAAATAATCGCTTGGTTAGCGCCATAGCAGTGCTGTGTCCTGCGGTACGACGACTGCGTGTTGTTTAAAGAAATCACCCGACATAGTGACCAAGATGAGCTGAATGAAAGCCTCAGTCAAATTTTCCAATGGTGTACTCATTGGGAGATGACCTTGAATATTGAAAAAAGTGTTTTTTTTACCTATTTCTCGAAAGAAAACATCTCTATATTATAATTATATGCTGGGCTCCTCTCCTCTTAAAGAAGTCACTAACTATAAATATTTAGGCGTCACCATTTGCAATAACCTGTCCTGGAACCTCCATGTGCAAAACATATCTTCCTCTGTTTTCCGAAAACTATGCTTTGTCAAATACAAACTTAAACATGCCCCGACCTCTGTAAAACTTCTCGCGTATTATTACTTAATTCGGCCGAAGCTGGAGTACGCCTGCATTGCATGGGACCCCTACACACAAAGTAACGTAAAGAAACTTGAACGAATCCAAAGACAGGCTATCCGGTTTATCTACAATAAGTTTTCAACTTTCGACTCCCCAAGTGAACTGATGCAGTTGAATGACATTCCCACTCTTGAATCGCGTCGATCAAAATTACGGCTTGACTTTCTTTCACAGCTACTTACTAACAAACTCGCACTTGATCCGGCAGCGTATTTAAGTCCACTATTGACGAGGCCTACTCGCCAACATCGCCCAAATGCTCTAACCCCCCTATTTTGCCCGAACTAACATATTCAAATATTCTTTTTTTCCTCGCACCATTAATGACTGGAACAACTTACCCATGTAAACAGTGTACCATTTTACTTTGTACATTTGCATTGTTTAGGTAGTGTGCTTAAAACGTGTTCGCGGTTCTTTTCCCTTTTTTTTTCTGTTTTATGCTCACGACTGTATAGTACAACTTACTAGATTGTTTTACTTTTGTCAACCTATTGTGTTCTGCCTACCCTGCATGGACTTCGCGTCCGCAGTATGTATTAAATAAAATAAATAAAAATAAAAAAATTGAAGGACACTTTGTACATTCCAAAGTGTGTTCGGCGAAAGCGTGTGGCCATTCCACTGACGGAAAGACGGACGGACGGACGGACATCCGGACGGACGGACGGACATCCGGACGGACGGACATCCGGACGGACATCCAAACGGGCGGACGGACGGACATCCAAACGGACGGACGGACGGACGGACGGACGGACACCGGACGGACGTGAGCATCAGACATTAAAGGCTTTCGCCTTAATAACTTAGAATAACAGAGAGCTCAGCTAGTTGGTACGCATTCATTCTAAAAAGACAGGGCGTGCAAACACGGACACAAGAAGAAACTCAGGAAAACACAAACGCCTGCTAGCAGCTGAAGATGCGCACAATTGCGGAAAAGAAAGGCACGAAAACTTATTTGCGCATGCAATGTGCGAAGCTATCAATCTGGCACGCGTGGTGGTCTACGTGAAAGATAACTGTTAAAACATTTGATTTCATCTTTAAGCAAGTTAATCGACGCTTCGCTCACACATGCGCTACCACTATTATCGATATGCCATGCCTCAGTCATCAGACGCGTTTATTCATTCCTATGCCGGTACGAAACTGCGCATTCATCGAATATTGGCGTCCACTTATATTCACGACAATGTAAAGAAAGATTAAAAGTTAATGCAGCGTCCCGTCTGTCCAGCGTAGAAGCGGCCACAGCTGAAATGGACCTTATGAACTAAACTTGTACGGTAATGAGTCAATTTGTTGGTGTGTGCTACGAAACAAATATCAGTTCACTGCCTGTTTTTATTGCGATAGCAATTATGTGGACAGTCTCGACGGGCTTTTGCCGTCGCCGTTGCCGCCGCCGTCATGTCGCGTATGAAGTCCAAATTGATAAGAGCTACCTGCGCATCGCACGTTCTACCAGCGGGTAATAGCACGCGAGCGGGAGCGATGAACACGGCCGAAGCGGAGATCAAACGAGCCGGCCCATCTCCGTCGCTCCGAGGCGCATGCGATAAGATCCCCCAACTGTTCGACCGACCGGCCCCGCCCGTCGTTCGCGAGCGTGAAAAGACGCGAGGGGGGACGGGGGTTCCCTCGAGCGACCTTTGATTTTACGAGCGCGGTCGTCGCTGGCGCGCGCGTTATCTCCCTAACTCGGCAGCCGACAGCGGGTGGCCGGTATACCCTTATACGTGCTGCGCTCTCAACGCGAAGAGAATGTGGTGTGAAGTGTGTCCTGGAGTGGCCGTATTCTCTTAAACCAGCGTTTTCTAGAGTTGCGTGAGATCGGATCCAAAAGAATTAGCTGCCAGCCTCACTTCGCATAACATTACAATTTGTTGCCATCGCATTCACTGCTTCGCCCTTGTGGTGAAACTGACTTTTTTACTCGCTCATTCTTTCTCTGCAGTGTGGCAAAAATCTTACCTAGCTTATTGGCAGCCGTAAAAAAAAAACATTAACGCCGTATCTACTTCCTACTTTCTTTAGCCTGCGAGATACACAATGAATGAACGGTATACCGACGAAATTTCCCGCCATTACCGGCGGCTGCGGTGCAAGCAAACCAGCTATCAGCATCTGCTTTTCGACCTCTTCCTCCTCACGCACGTTTTAGATGCGAAGCATCTTATGCTCGGGGCTTTTTCCGTCCCTCCCGCGTCCCCCCGTCTCGTGTCCGGCCACTTTCATGAAGTAGGGAAGCACCCATTATGCGAACCAGAACATTGTAGTAATATGAAGGCCGTCAACTACTACTACAGTCATCAGAGTCATGGCCCAGAGCACAGAGAGGCTGCTTAGCAACGGCTAGGCAGGTGGTGTCTGTCGCCCAGGTTGACCCCATTCCTTGATCTTGCTTGCATGTGTTTGGAGGGGGCTTAGTCCGTCCCTCCTTTCCGCGTCCCACACCACCACAGCGCATGCGCCCCCCCTCTCTCTCCTACGCTCACCCCCCTTCCTCTCCTCTAGGAATCCTCTACTCTACGGAGCGGCCACCGCGTCCCACAGCGCATGCGCGTCCCCTCTCCTACGCTTACTCCCCCTTCTGTATTCTAGGAATGGTCTACTCTACGGAGCGGCGCCCGCGTCCCACATCCGCACAGCGCATGCACATCCCCTCCCCCCCTCTCTCTTCTCCTATGGTCCCCCCCGTCCTCTCCTCTAGGAATCATGTACGGAGCGGCGCGCACGACAGCTGGTTTGACAGCTGCATACTCCGCTGGGGGGCGCCACGGTAGTTCCGCGGTATGAAAATGACGGAGCGCGCGCGCCTCGTTCTCTCTCCTGTGCAGCGCCGCGATGAGCGCCCGGACCGCTGCCGTGAAATAAGAGCGGCGACGTTCCTCCCGCTCAAGCTAATTATCTCCGCGCTGCTTCGCATCTACACATGGTTCCGTTTAGCAGGAGATGGGGGAATTTTTTCGCGCTCCAGTGTTTACTTTCTTACGAATAGCTCCGTGCCTCCGCGCGCGCAGCCCTTTTAAGGGTTACTAAGAGGTATGGTACCACCTGTCCTCAGGTGCCGGTCTAAAGCCAACAAGACCCTCAATCCTGAGATTCAGTCATACGCGCGAATTGAGCGCAAGAAAGCGAAACAAAAGGAAGACACCGCTTCGGCAACTTCTCCGGCGTCGTCAGCGACGTCCAGTCAGAACCAGCAGGAGCCCCAGCACCTGCTCAACACCAAAGCAACTCGCCTGCACAGGAGAGGGAGAGCAGCGTAACGTGCACCCCGTCCCAGGCAGCAAGTGAGGAATTGAGACAAATCCAGTGCGTCCTCCTCTTCCTCCTGGGAGAATACAACCCCTCCGGACGAGTTATTGCGTTGCACGTGCTAGGCGGTGCATGATGGTAATTGTTTTTGTTAACACTAAACTGCAGAACGGCGAGCTTAAACAGTTGCGCTGTTAAAAGCAGTGCGCTTTATGCGCCGCAGGTTCGATAGAGATTTTTAACCTACCACAGCACTTTCATTCCTAGGTTTACAACCGCTCACAGAACGCCGACGCCCCGAATCCCTGAAGCTCTCGCCCTACACAATTGATCTGTCTAGTAGGCTCTCTTCAGATCGTTACTCAACTTCTTCTGAGCTATCCAGCACTAGAAGCCACCGCCACCACCAAATCATCGCGCCTTATTTTGCCAGGAGTGACGCTTTTGAATACAGCTTTTCTCTTTTTGTAATCGAAAAACGGAATTCAATGCCGTGGGTCTATTCGTTCTCAATTTTTTAAAATTCATTCTTAGAAGCCACTGAATAGCAAAAAACATTTATTTCATTTCGCTTGTTTACATTCACACCGTCGATATTGTTCATTGTTCTGTACTTACACCAACTCCTGCAATAGCCCATCAGAGAGGCAGCCCGTACAAATAAAATAAAAAAAAATTAAGAAGGCGTATTGCTGTGGAGGGAGGTAAAAAAGAAAACAATAGCTGTGAATAATCGTTTATTATTGAGAGCAGGATATTCCAGCACAACTGCCACGCCAGCATCCCTTCAGAAAAAATAAATAGTTCAAATTATCGTGTTGAACACGGCTATATAATGTACCCTTTGGTAAAAGGCAAACAATCCGTGGAAGCAATAGAAGGATCCGCTGAAGCCTCTGCGAAAAGATTGGTGAGTAAACCGAGAACTCTAGCAAGGTTTTTATGAGGTTCTAGAAGGAATACTTCAAAAAGTCAGTTTCGCCACAAGGCGAAACAATGAATGCGATAGCAACAAATTGGAATGTCAAGCGACGAATGGCAAGCAGGTGGAAACGTATAGCGCGCTGCTCACGCACACATGACGCACGAAATCAACACGCAGAGGACGAGAGAGAACTAACAACGTTCACAGCTCGACACTTAACGCGCTGTCAAACAAAAACGGCGCACGAAACGTATTCACAGGTACAGACGAGCGCGAACTAACAAGTGTCACAGTTGTTACTTCGCTGTGCTTGAAAAGCTGTTCTTTTCGCAGGGAGCGATGTGACCTTCGCGCGCCCGGTAACTACAACGCTATCGTTCCGGCGACAGCCCCATTCTCCGCCACCGCGAGATAAGCGCGCGCGCGCACGGGCATCTACGCCCCCCCCCTCCCCCCCCTTTCGGGCGAAGTGCGCGCAGGAGAGCTAGGAGAGCGCGCATCGCGACGAACGGGGCGCCCAGCTAAGCCCCTCCGAGCGCGGCCTTTGCGCCATCTCGCTGGTAATGCTGAAAACACGCTGAAAACTCGCTGTATATAAATAGCTCGCCGTTTGAACGTTGAAGGACGTTCGCCTTCGTGGCTGAATGGTTAGCGCCGCGCGCTGCAGACCGAGTAGTCCCTGGTTCGATGCCGCGCGTCGGAAACATTCTTCTGAATTATTTTTCTTTGAGGCTTTTATAAATATCATCATCATCATCATCATCAGCCTGTCTACGCCCACTGCAGGGCAAAGGCCTCTCCCATGTTTCGCCAATCAACCCGGTCCTGTGCTTTCTGCTGCCACGTTATACCTGCAAACTTCTTAATCTCATCTACCCACCTAATTTTCTGTCTCCCCCCTCACGCGTTTGCCATCTCTTGGAATCCAGTCAGTTACCCTTAATGACCCTTAATTTATAAATATATAGAAACATATACATATACGGCCGATGACGGCGGCGGCCAACGGCGACGCCGACGGCGAAAACCAGCCGAGAGTATCCATATAATTGCTATCGCAATAAAAAGTTACAGAGGATTCAAAGAATACTTTTATGAGATGAGAACACGAAAGTGTGTCTTTTGGCTCAGTTTTTATGGGGGATGCTGCAATGTTGTGGTACCGAGTTGTGTTAAAAAAATTAAGGCAGGTTCGTCCTAGTGGTGCCAAGCCTGAAGGAAGTGTGAAGCTGGGCAGCCTTCTTTGTTTCTCCCCGGTTTTCTCTTTCTTTTCTGTTTTTTTTCCAGCTTCTGTGTTTTTCTCTCTCCATTTCTATCTATTTATATTTTTCTTTACATTTTGTTTTGTTTCTTGCTCACTCTCTTTCTATTTCTCGCTTGCTTCCTCTTTCAATTTTTGTGTGGTTTGTGTAGTGGCGCAGTGATAGAACGAACAGCGGATCTAGTTTTCGACCCAGCTATGTTTTGCTAGTAAGGCCAAGCTTTTCCTAGAGACGCGATGTGTTTGCTAGTAGTACTATGTACAGCTGGACATGGCTAATCCTTCTGCGATTTCAGTCTTTTCTTCACTGCGCCTCTGTCGCGTGATCTTGGCGGGAATACGTGAAGTGACTAGTTACGTGATGCTACGTGATTTCAGTCACGTGACCATTTCTTACGTGAGGTTACGTGATTTTAGCCCCTTGACTTGCTGTCTTGCGTTTTTGGTGGGTACATATCACGTGACTAGTTGTTACGTAATGATACACGATTTCAGTCACGCGACTAGACGTTACGCGATACGCGATTTTAGTCGCGTGACTAACTGTTACGTTATGTTACGTGATTTTCCTCACGTGACTATTTGCTACGTGATGTTACGTGATCTTACTCCCGCGTCTAGTTTTTGCGTGATGTTACGTGATTTGCAGTCACGTGTAACAGACTCGACCATAGCATTCACGCCGGACAAAGTGGCGCATGTGTTGTGGGAGCGAAGCAGAAGTTGAAAAAGATGAAGCGAGCGCGTACCGGTTAATGATGATGATACTTTCAGCTTGTTGGGACGCGTGTACGCGCGGGAGAAGAAGACACGACCGCGCGGCGTGAATCCCAAACATCAACTGTTTATTCAGGTTCTCTGGAGGTTCCGGAGAGCAGCGGAGGGTGGCGCTGCCTGGCGGCTTGGCTTGGCTTGGCTGCCGCCACAGCACTCCCCCCTAGTGAGTTGCCGAACGGAGTTAAAGGTCCAGGCGAGTGGGTGCTCTTGATAGCCGCCCACTGTGCGTCAGCCGGGAGGGCACCTCGTGGACTTGGGCTGGCATTGAAGCTGGGGGTCCTGGCGATGATTCCCTTAGTGGAGGCAACACGGCGTCGTCACGGTCCATGTGTGCTGGCTTGATGCGGTCCAACGACACGACCTCCTCACGGCCGTTTCTCTTGATTGTGAATTGCTTGTTGCCACGGCGGAGGACTTGAAACGGCCCATCATAGGGTGGCTGAAGAGGTCGCCGAACCGCGTCGTGTCGTACAAACACATATGGGCACGATGTGAGCTGTGGGTCGACGTGCACCACACGCGACCCTGGGGGCCGTGGAGGTACCGCGCGCAGTTTGCTCATGACGTTGCGTAGGCGAAGTGCATAGTCGCTGCAAGCTATGGATGCCTCCTCTGAGCCGCGCGCAAAGAGCTCTCCCGGCAGCCTGAGTGTCGTGCCGTAGACCAGCTCAGCGGCGCTGCAGCCAATGTCCTCTTTCAAGGTGGACCTTATACCCAAAAGAACGAGTGGGAGGGCCTCCACCCAGTTGTGTTCCTCGGTTGCCGTGAGCGCAGCCTTCAGCTGGCGGTGAAAGCGCTCCACCATGCCGTTGCTCATGGGGTGGTACGCTGTCGTGCGTATGCGTGAGGTGCCCATGAGCTGACTGATGGCAGTGAAAAGGGCTGATTCGAATTGTCGGCCGCGGTCTGTTGTTATCGTGGAGGGCACACCGAAACGGGCTACCCAGTGGTACAGGAAAGCACTCGCAACCGTCTCGGCAGTGATGTCCGCGATAGGGATGGCCTCCGCCCAGCGGGTGAACCTGTCGACACAGGTCAGCAGGTAGGCCTTTCCGTGGCAGGGTGGCAGTGGGCCGACGATGTCCAGGTGGACATGATCAAAGCGAGAATCCGGAGTGGGGAGTGTTCCCAGTGCTGTCGAGGTATGGCGTTGTATCTTAGAGCGCTGGCAAGCTACACATTCGCGTGCCCAGCGTCGGACGTCCCGATTTACGCCCGGCCAGACAAATCTTGCCGTCACCAGTCTTTGGGTGGCTCTAATCCCCGGATGAGACAGTCTGTGCAAGGACTCGAACACATGGCGACGGAGGCTCGCGGGCACGAACGGGCGAGTTCTACTGACGCTTGTGTCACAGCAAACCTTGTCCTCGGATCCGGGAACCGGGATCCACTCAAGATTCAGGGCAGTGGTCGCGGTCAACAGGTGTTTCAGTTCGTCATCTTCACGTTGAGCGGCTGCCAAAGCGGGAAGATCAACCTGTAGTGTGGGCATGATGGCGTTCACAGGATTCCGTGAGAGGGCGTCCGCTACCTCGTTGTCGCCGCCTTTGACGTGGCGGATATCAGTCGTGAACTCTGATATATAGGACATTTGGCGCCGTTCACGTGCTGTGTGCGTTCCACCGTCGGAGCTTAGCGAGCGCAATGCATAAGTAAGCGGCTTGTGGTCGGTGAGGACGAAAAACTCTACACCTTCCAGGAAATGGCGAAAATGTCGTATGGCAGCGTACACGGCCAGCAGTTCTCTCCCGAAAGTGCTGTAGCGGCGCTCGGTAGGTGTTAGCTTCCTCGAAAAGAAGGAAATCGGGCGCCAGATTCCCCCCAACGAGCTGCTGTAATACAGCCCCAACGGCTGTATCGGAGGCATCTACCATTACGCTCTGCGGGACACCGGACCTGGGGTATTCAAGCAGTGCGGCGTTTGCCAAAGCGTCCTTGACCTCGCAGAAGGCTTCTTTTGCTTCTTGAGACCAGGAGAGGGTGTCCGAGCCATTTCGTGAAGTGGCCAGCAGGTCGTGAAGAGGTTGAAGGATATGGGCGCAGCGGGGAATGAAACGGCGGTAGAAGTTTACCAAACCCAGAAATTCCCGAAGCTGGCGCTTGGCGGTCGGCTGCGGAAATCCTTGCACGGCTTCAACCTTGTTGGGTTGAGGAAGAACTCCTGAGGCGGAGATGACGTGTCCAAGAAACGAGAGTTGTCGCACACCAAGCTCGCATTTGGCCATGTTCACGACCACGCCATGTTCCACTAAGCGCTGGAAGACGATGCGCAGATGATTCACGTGCTCTTCCGGAGTGCTGCTGGCGACTAGCAAGTCGTCAAGATAGGCGTGGCAGAAGCTGAGGCCGCGTATAGCACCGTCCATGAACCGCTGGAATGTCTGACCCGCGTTTCGGAGTCCGAATGGCATTCGGAGGAATTCAAAAAGTCCGAAAGGCGTTGCGATGGCGGTCTTCGGGACGTCCTCCGGGGCAACGGGAATCTGATGGTATGCCCGCACCAGGTCGATCTTCGAGAAGATAGTGGCACCGTGAAGCCTCGTCGTGACATCGTGTATGTGCGGTACCGGGTATCTGTCTGGAGTCGTTACCTGGTTCAGCGCCCTATAGTCCCCACATGGTCGCCAGTCTCCCGGCGTTGACTTTGGCACCATATGAAGTGGAGATGCCCAGGCGCTCGACGAGGGTCTGATGATCCCTAGCTCCATCATGTGTTCAAATTCCTGTCGTGCGACCTTCAACTTCTCTGGAGGCAAACGGCGAGGCCGCGCGTGCACGGGTGGGCCGCTGGTGGCGATGTAATGGCGTACCTCGTGCTTCACCGCGGCGCTGGCTGGCGGCTGCCTCGTCAACTCGGGAAAATCCTGCAGAATGCGAGTAAAACGTTCTGCACCGGACGGCCCGAGCAGAGTGGGGCTCAGCGGAGGGTGGTGCGAGGGATTGCCTTGCACAGTTGCCTGCGACACGGGATCGTGAAGGCGGCGGTTGCGCACGTCGACGAGAAGGCCGAAATGCCGAAGAAAGTCCGCACCCAAGATGGCGAACTTCACTGCTGCCACGATGAAAATCCACCGGAACGTTCTGTTCAAGCCTAAATCGAGTGGCAGCGAGCGATGTCCGTAGGTGGCGATGGTTGTGTTGTTGACCGCCTGAAGCGGGGACGCACTGGGGACACGGCGATCGGTGGACCCAACCGGCAGCACGCTCACCTCAGCGCCGGTGTCCACGAGGAATCGAAGGCCACTGTCGCGGTCGGTGAGGAAAAACACTGATGGACGACGTTCGGGGGCCTCTGCGACACTGGTCGTCCTCAGTGCCGGCCGCTCCCGTTTCCCGCATAGTCGCACGGAGGAATGCATTTGCGAGCAGCATTGCCATGCTTCCTGTGATACCAGCAGATTCTCTGTTGCACTGCTGGGCGCTGGCGCTCCTCGGGAGTGCTGCGGGCCTGCATCGCTGCGACGGTATCGGCGAGGCGGGATATCTGCTCCCGGATGTCATGCAGCGTGGTCGTGGGCGTGCCGCCGGCGATGTCTGGCTGTAGCGCCGCGACGGACGGCGGAGCGACCGCCAGCACCGAGTCCGCGAGCTCGGCGAGTTGAGACAGGCGTTTGTCGGCAGCCGAGGCGAGGACCATGCGCACGTTGACCGGAAGTCGCTGTAGGAACAGCTCGCGAAGCAGTCTGCTGTCGGCATCGGTGGTGGCTGCGCCGGCCGTGTGCAACAGCTGCCTCATGTGGCGCAACAATTGGCTGGGCGTCCGGTCCCCGAGCTCGGTGTCGTGCAGTAGCTGCTGCAGTCGCTGAGGCTCCGACGGCGTGACGCGGCTGATGAGCAGCTGTCTGAGCGCTGTGTACGCGTTCTCTGCAGGTGGAGCGACCAGCAGATCGCGTATCTCGCTCGCTATTGCCGGTGGGAGGCTGGCGACCACGTGGTGGTACTTTGTTAGCTCAGCGGCAATACGACGAGCGGTGAATTGGGACTCCACCTGCAGGAACCACAGCTGCGGGTCCGCTGTCCAAAACGGCGGGAGCCTGATGTCGACGGCGGAGATGGCCGGTGCGTCAGGGGGAGTCTCCATGGCGTCGATCGCTTGAAAAAGGCGGTAAGCCTCGTCCGGGTCACCACTGTTGGGACGCGTGTACGCGCGGGAGAAGAAGACACGACCGCGCGGCGTGGATCCCAAACATCGACTGTTTATTCAGGTTCTCTGGAGGTTCCGGAGAGCAGCGGAGGGTGGCGCTGCCTGGCGGCTTGGCTTGGCTTGGCTGCCGCCACAAGCTCGCACTACCCGGCGCGGCAAAGACAGCTCAGCTCTTAAAAGGATGAGTGAATGCGAAAGGTGGAATTGTGGCTATTTGCGTGATCTTGGACAATCAAAGAGCAAATGGCAACAGTGGTACGTAGCACGACGGTCACAGCCTCGTATGAGGTCTCTTTTAACAGTCTCCGGTGTCTGCATACTGTAGCCTTTCCGGTGACGGCGCACTTACGCCTGTGTACATGGGGACTAGCACAGCCTTGTTACCCTGTAGTAGTACGTGGAGTATACACCACATTTCGCACTGTGTGAGACGTTGGTGAATGCTAAGACAGTGCATGACGAGGAACGGTGGGCTAACCAGCGCGTTCCGATTAAAGGACCTTGCCAAGAAGGCTGTACTCCCACAAAGCGCGGGCGGATTGTTCTTATCACGAGTATTTTGCTGGAACCCTAACCGCACGTACGCGTTGGAACGCGCCAGCCCGTGCTGCCCAGCGTCAGCATTAACCGAGAAGGCCGGATCACGTACTGACATGCGTTGAGGACGAGAGGTATATAGCGTTGTCAGCTTTGGGGTCATGCGAGAGATTTTTATCAATAAATTGAAGAGTACAGCCTGAATAGCAACGCCTTCAAGAGCAGTTTTAAGCCACAAATTCCGGCTTGTTAATGAGCTTTTCGCAATTAATGCAACGGCACTGGCTGCACAAAGTTTCATTGTGATCTTTTCGCTATAGAACACATTATTTTACAATGTTTTTATTAGATGGCTTAAATGGGTTTCCTGGACGCAAGAGATTTTAGGGTTGTATTCTGAGAACAGTTTCTTTATGTTTTCAAGATTATGTAACAATGCTCAAACATTCCGGTGAAGTGCGTGTGCTGCCATAATGTTCAAGTTAAACCGTGTTTCGCACACCAGAAAACCCAGCCGTGTATCACGTAGTCGTTTTTTTTTTGGGGGGGGGGGGGGCTGTGTACACTTCTTGAGCCTGCCTGTTGTGCGACGCATCAAAAGCCCTCGAGTTTGTGGCGGCGCTGTCACCCCTGTAAAGTTCTTTTCGCCTTATGTCGTGCGCGCATCGTAGTTAGCTTATATTCCGCCTAGCGAGAATTCGGCGCTGTGCTTCCGAGGTGGCACCACCTGGCGGAAACGAGGTTACGCGGAGTCATGGGGAGGGGAGCTCTTTGTTTGTTGTTTGGCGCAGCGGTGGGTGGTCGAATGTTGTGGGCGGTCCGTGGGGACGAACCGCGGCTCGTTCCCGCGGACTCCCATGGTTAGTGGAGCGTTGACGACGCCACATTAAAGCATCATTTTATGTGTAATGCACGTTGCGTATGTTGTATTCATATTACAGTGGGACTCACGGTACATTGTGTGTACAATGCTCGTTGTGTGTGTTGCAGTTGCGTTATATTGAATTTTGCCGTAAATTGTGTGTGTAATGGTCGTTGTGTGTTTTATTCGCATTACATTGGGATTCACCGTACATTAAATGTGCAATGCTCGCTGTGTGCGTTGTATTCACATTACATTGGGATTTGTGGTCTATTGTGTGTGTAATGCTCGTTATCTGCGTTGTATTCGTATTGAATGGAGATTCGCCGTACATTGTGTGTGTGTATTCGCATTACAATGGGCTATTTGTCACGTTACCGCAGTTATTAGATTTGGCTGGTGAGCTCTCCGTTATGTAAAATCTGTTAATAAACGCGTGTTTGAACTTGAATTGGTTTTGAATTGCGTTTATTCTGCAAGAGGCTGCGAGGATTATCATGCAAGAACTGCAGTGAGTGGCTTGAGAGGAACCTGGGCACCTAATACACAGGGTAACTTCACAGTGGTCAAACAAAAGGACACAGTATACATAATGCATGTACTTCTAAGAAAAATAATGAACAACCATGGTCAAAATTAATAAACAAGGTTATGGCAGAAACATTTAGCACAGTTGAAGGGAAAAGAAAGGCGTAGGGATGAAAACAGAAAAGAAAAATAGCTTATGAACTTGCGGCAGCAAACGCTATCACGCAAACATGTCGCGTAGCTTTTTAGCGACAGAATAGATACATTGACATGATTTTCATTGTGTAATCAGTTTAAAACTGTCGGCGAACAAAACTGTAGCATTTGTACACCGTAGTTATTTCTGCGCTAGTCAACATTCAAAGGTTCTAACTGACGCAATTTATCAAAACAAATTATGTTGCTGTAAGGATGCCAGTTGTGCTAAAGCGTCAAAATTCCGAGTTTTTCCAATTCTATACATGCGTCAAAGCTTATAGTTGTACAAGAATTCAATTCTTATCATTCTACGGTTTGTAAAAGACAGGAGGGGCAGGGCAAAAATATGGTGTTGTGGAGAAAAGGCGCATTGCTCTTGTTTCGTTGTACAACGGCGTGTACTGTGTCCAGGCCCGTAGCCACGATTTTTTTTTTGAGAGGAGGGGGGGGGGCTTGCTGAAGGCATTGACAATGGGAGAAAAACACCTACTTTATTTACGTGAATACACCCCCTCAAGAAAATTTCGGAAGGAGGAGGCGGTGGCCCCTATCGAACAGTAACACTATCGCAGGATAGCGTTACTGTACGGTGGCGGTGGTAGGCACCACCACCGAGGCCAACAAGCGGACGTCGCAACTTTCGTGACACCTACAGACGTCAGTATAACTCAGTGTATGTGCCCAAGGCGGGACACAGGAAATAAATAGAAGGATGAAGAGATTAAAAATATGGAAAATAGAGGGGAATATATGAACATGTGGGGCAGACATACAGGCCGGAAAACGTGAGTGCCGATTTCCCGCAGGCAGGTCAATGCGGCGGTGCCGTTTACGTGATGCTGGGCTGGAATATTTGTGTTGCCTCTACCTGGGGGGCCTTTAAAGGGCCCTATACCAGATTTGATTGTTTTTTAACATTTCAAACAAATGCGCGCATCGAGTTCATTTTGAAAAATATTTGGGCGCGAACATACGGCAACGTACACGTACAACGTGTTTGGTGCCTGGGTGTGTGGGTGTGGACATTTGTGAATGTGCCATGTCTTCGAGCTCAAATATTTTTCGAAAGAATTTACGAGCTAGCCCAGCAACATGTTCTTTTAGAGTGCATCGAGTTCAGAATGCCGACACAATCTATGGTGTGAAACGAGGCAGCACCACAAGCCGCGGGAGCGCCACAGAAAAAAAAAAAACTATATTTCATCCTATTCGGGCCTTTCTGTATCTCCGTCATTGGCCACGACGTCACCACTCTGGTCTGGCCACGTCAGCAACAAAAAGAAACTTTTTGTCTGCTCGCAGGCACGTGTGGTTGGTGCCCTCTCTCCTCGCACGGTGAGGAAAAGCACTCGACCAGGAGAGACGAGCCGACGAACGGAGCGTAGTGAATGAAAGAGCGAAGCGAGTGAGGGCTGCTTTTGGATCACCAAACGCGTATAACTCCGCTATTACGGCAACGTTTCCAAAAGTTCGCGTGATTACGTGTTCGTTGTAGACTCGTGCGCAACTGCAAGACCACATCAAATTTCGACCGCTGGGTGTTTAGGGGCCCTTCAAAGGTCCAATCGCCAGGCATCGCTCAATCCCAAGGATCCCCGTTTTTCCGGAGGCAGCTCAGCCGTGCATGGTGAGGTGTGGTAGAATGCTTTTAGGCAGAAAAGTGTGAGCGAAGTGCCTAATGAGCTAGCGTAACGCACACAATTCTGCTAAAAAATGTGGTGCAACCAGAACCTTGTGAGGGCTTTGCATAACGTAAATACCCGCAATGCATAAGATCTGCCAAAATATTGTTTTTATATCAGGCCTTCACCCTTCTTTATGAAGATCACTGGTGGGAAGTTTAAACCCAAGCTAAGACTTGCGTGCTCAGGAAACACGTGGAGAAGGAAGGCCTCCGCGAGCGAGGCTGGTGACGGCATAGCACACAAAAATGGAGCGGAACAAGTCTTTTACACAAATCATGTAACGTCAGCAACTGTTCTCTTTCTAATTCGTGCTCCACCGAAACGAGGAAATTACGCTGTTCCCCAGCCAATGGGAAACTACGCAGTGTTTGCTCAGACGGCAACGAGCTTCTTTGTTGAATGAGCCGCTTTATGCTTTCCAATCAAGATGGCGACGGTGACTGACTCGGGAAATCCCTAGCCAGTCACCGGTGAATGAAGATGTCGGCGAAAACGCTAGTAATTGGTTAGGTGGCCTAGTTGAGGCTGGGTTAAGATTGGCAGTTTTTTTCTTCTTTGGTTGGGGATGTCTTATGACAATTTGGCGAAATTTTTTTAGACAATTTTACTGGAATATCTCTTCTCCATTGCCGGAGAGAACTGCATAAAAGATTAGTACACCCTCGTCTTTTATAAAATGAGAGCAAGTGAATCTTGGTGCGTGCGTTCCTGACCTACCATTTTTCTTCATTTCTTTCTCGCTTTCGTCCCTCTTTCTTTCTTTCTTTTGCACAACGCAGTGCTCCCTCCAAAGATTCCTTCCCCGATGCCTGGAATTGACCTTCACTCATGTGCTAAGCAGTACAATACTTCTGCGAACACAGGCAACAACCAAGGTCATGCGTAAGATAATGAAATGCAACAATGAAATGCGGCAACCTGAAATTACAAGCGACCTCAATAAAAGATCACGTTGCCATATCAGAAACAGCTGATCGCCGAGACGCACACGATTGAGGGAGCATCAGTTATTACAGCGAAAGCTGCTATGAGATCACAACAAGGGTCGTTTCTGCGCCGTATTTGTCCGCCGCCGCCGGTGTCCGTAACCAATATCACACGAAATAAGAAAAAAAACTAACTAAATAAAAAACACTTATGATAGAATAGGAATCGGACCCGGGCCCTCTGCGTGGCCGCCCAGCACTCTACCGCTGAGCTACGCCGCTGCTTGAAACTGCGGTGGAAACTGACCCTACGCAGGCTTCATTTCGGGTAAGGAATCGCGTTAACGTAGCGTTTTAGAAAAGTAAAGTAACAACAAGGCGTCACACAAATCGAATTGCGTAACGAGTGGATCGTTCAATGCTCCAACCCATTACAAAAGCCTCAGGCATAATTCTTCATCGTCGTCAGCCACAGCATCAACAAAGTGCACATAATGCGTTACAAGTGTGTAGCGGGTACCACGCTTTTCCGAAGAATGACGAATAATGGCATAATAGATGTTTCCCCACTACACAAAAGTTATGATGAGTTATGGCGTAGTGGGTACCATGAAAGGTAGCTTGTAGTAGTTGCCCCGAGAGTGTTTAAAAAAAGGTCTAGAAAGGCCGCTCTTCCAGCTTTCGATGTGACTGTGCTGCTCGTTCCGCGCAGGCCTGGCGGTTTTTTGGAAAACGGCGCATAAAAATGCGCATGTGACCTGCGCACCTTCGAGGGCCGGATTTGTGTAAAACCGCGTTTCCGTACACTCGCGGGTGCCGGGTTTTTCGCGAACTAGGCTGCCACCACCACCGAAACCTGTAATGAATAAAAGCTTTGCCTAATGTCATTATTTGCTCGTCTGCACACTTCAGCAAGTATACTGGCCGTTGCTAAGTCAACAGGACAGGCTGCTTTAGCAGAAACAAAGCTAGCTAGTAAAAAAAATTTGGTGGAATTCGTAGCCTCACATGAACTGATGATTTATAAAATATAAAACTGTAATAGCTATTTGTTGTCTTCATCGTTTCTGCGGTAGTCTCCATATTTTGAAGCCTTGTGTAGTGATTGGAGCATGTTCGCGCTTTTTGCCACAGCCATTTTGGAAAAAAAAAAAAAACACTCGCCATTATTCTGTTCTGCAGGGTCAAGGTTATGTAATAAATCGCGTGCCTTAGTGGGCATAATGGAATAGCCACAGGAGCTTGTTTGCGCTTTTTTCGTTCTAAGTTATTTCGGAAAAGACAATAGCGAGGTTTGCTTAGTCCACAGGCGCAGGGTGATGAACGAAATTGCGTGATTCATCGGCCCTATTTCAATAGGCACAGCTTGGAAAAGCACATGTACTGACCTCGGGGAAACTCAGGCTGTTGAAAACAAATACGGACATTACGCTTCGGTGTTGGTCGTTTGCTGCGCACTATTAAGACAATGGAGCTTGGTCACACTTTTTCGTAACTTATTTGGAAAAACACAATAGTGAGGGTTCCATAGTGCGCAACCGCAAGGTGATGTATGAAACCACGTGATGCATCGGCCCAGTTTTGATAGGCACGGCTCGACACTTTGCGGGACTTCGTGGAACCTCAGGATGTTGAAAACAAATACGAACCCTAGGCTTCGACGTTGGTCATTTGCTACGCAATATTACGACAATGGAGCCTTTTTTTTCGCTTTTTTATGCAAGTTCTTTTGGAAAAGACAATAGCGAGCGTTGCTTAGACAGTCTGCTTGCGCAAGGTGATCAATTAAATCGCGTGATGCATCGGCCCTGTTTCAATAGGCACGGCTCGAAAAAGCACATGTGTTGACGTCGGAGAACCGCAGGATGTTGAGAACAAATACCAATTGAACGCTTCGGCGTTGGCCATTTCCTGCGCGCTATTAAGAAGTTTGACAATGTGGCCTTATCTTTAACAGCGGTGCTGTTTAAGCTGAGCAGTGGTCCGTGACGGGTGAACAGAAATGATCATCATCATGAACCGGCACGCTCTCTCCACTCGCTTCGTCACTTTCCGCTTCGCTCCCATAGGACGTGTGCCAATTTGTCCGGCGTGGCCTGCAGTAACACTGTTGGGCAAAATAACGACTGAAAGAAAGAGATAGAAAAAAAGAGATAGAAAGAAAGAAACAGAAATTATAGGCGAAAAAAATTTCTTGACGAGGCAGAGTTCGAACCCACGTACCCGCAATCCAAAAGCGAGCATCGTAACCACTTAGCTATACAGGCACGCAAGCAGAGCCGAACATGGCCTTGTATAACAAGGGGGTGAGAAAGGGAAGGAGTCTGGGCGGGGAGAGCGTAGGGGTGAGAAAGGGAACGGGAGGCGGGGAGAGCGCAAGGCATAGCATAGAGAGAAAGAGAGAAATAGAGAGAAAGAGAAGAATCACAGAAAGAGAAAGGCAGAGAGAGAGAATCAGAGAAGGGCAGAGAAATATATCGACAAATCAAGAAATAGACACCGAGAAAGATACAGAACTAATAATAATAATATCTGTGGTTTTACGTCCCAAAACCACGATATGATTATGAGAGACGCCGTAGTGGAGGGCGCCGGGAATTTCGAGCATCTGGTGTTGTTCAACGTGCACTGACATCGCACAGCACACGGGCCTCTACCATTTCGCCTCCATCAAAATGCGACCGCCGCGGCCGGAATCGAACCCGCTACCTTCGGGTCAGCAGCCGAGCACCTTAACCACTAGTCCACCACGGCGGACAAAAGAAACAGAGCTAAACATAGACAAAAACACATAGGATAAGTAGGGAGAAAAGAGCGACAGAAAGAAAGAGGTAAAGAAAGAAAATTACATCTCCCACTAAAGGGAACCATGAGGGGAATGCGAAGCAGCATTGGGGGGTGCACAACAAGTTTCAGTTTACGTCCACTCGGCCGTCGAAACCAAGCGTCGGCGTCGAGCTACCGCTTCCGCTGCAGAGAGACAACGCGAGTCTGCGGCGAGGGTAGCGAGGCTTTCGAGACAACTGCAACGACCGGGAACCGACGGAGCGACCACACGATTCAAGCGAGGCTTCCTCGACCGAGCGCACGCGCTTATACGAAATGGGGGAGGAAGAGGAGGGAGTGGGTTTACAGGCTGCAGCGCGGGGGGAGGAGAGGAGAGAAGGCGACCGAACGCCTGCGTAAGCGCCCGCGTAAAGGAGGAGAGTGCGTGGCTGCAGCGCTGGGGAGGAGGAGAGAAGGCGACCGAACACCTGCGTAAAGGAGGAGAGTGGGAGAGAGAGTAGACGCATGCGCATTAAGGGTGGTCAGGCCACACACCACCACCGGATTGAACTCCGCTCTAAGCTGCTTCGCATCTAAATGAACATAAAGGCGGCCACCGAAGGCGTCCGAGCTTCGCAATTCCTTTAGTCTTGGCACCATTAGTGTGGAATCTCCGCTACGGGTCTACTTTATTTTTTCCTGATACACTTTGCATTGGAGTACAAATAAGGGTGTAATAGCAAGTAAAGTTTGACGTATACACAGCATGGTTGCCACAGCTTTTATTCTATTAGAAAAGTTAGAACGAATGACCGGAATGGAAATTCGTAATGGCGCTGATCTGTATAGTAAGCGTTGGAGGTAGCACCAGCGAAAGGGGATACGCGTGATGGCGACACCACTGCTATGTAGAATGCGATCGTGTAGCAGTACGGAGTGGTTGTTTATTTGATGAAATGTATAAAAAGGAATGGAAGGAATAGAAAACTCACAGGGCCCCTTATGCATTAGTCTGAGACGACTTGAAGGCGGAGACCATCTTTTTTTTTCTTCTGAGTCGACGTAGTGATTCCCCTTCCTCTTCCGAAACCTTTCTACACTTAACGTTGGTGAGCACTCCCTCCAGGATCGTTTTGCAGTGCCTCACTTCGTTTTGCACTGCTTCGGGGTCGTGCCCACCTTTGGCCGAGAGACATTATCATATGACGGAGTCATAGTGACGTCTCGATGACATCATACTGACGTCACTGATTTTGGCAAACTGAGACGTCATTTTAACGTCATATGGTGACGTTGTCGAGTGATGATACTTGCATCACTTGTGTTTTAACGCCGCCGACGCCGACTACGGTCAGCTGTCGCGTCTGGTGAGACATCTAAGGGTTTCTAAGTTCTGCAGCACATTGCCCTCTTTGTAACACTTAAAGGCGAAAGCCTGCATCACACTTATAGTGATGCGTGAGGTTACAGAATCGTGGGCCAGACATTTTGCAAGAGCTAACAAGTCGCATTGTGCCCTCACATTGCGACTTACTTAACGCATGAACTTACGCAGACGTTGCCGGCCATTGCATTGTGCCATTCCCTGAAGCTTATTAGGTTAGGTCGGGTAGCCTTACAACGATTCGTTATAAAGCGAGATAAGACACGTAGGCCATCAAATACCCGGCCGACGCTGCCTGCGATGCGGCCAAAGCTTCTCATTAAGCGCGTATATTCGTCCACAGAGTGCGAAACATGCTAATTTTCGGTGGCTCAAAAGAGGACATTATACGCATTACTTAGCAGTGCGTGTTTCAGGAGCCCTTCTACGCATATGCGTGCGCACGGGGGGGGGGGGGGGCAAGGGGGCGAGAAGGGCGGGGGCGCAAAGTCAGCCCCATACATTGACATAATAGGGAGGGGGGGGCGCTGCGACGAACCTTCGTTCCCCCTGAAGGGGGGAACCCTGCGCACGCTTATAATGCTTCTACGGCAGGCAGCTGGCTTGTCTACCACTGAGGAAGCCTCACGCTTGCATTGTATTAATTCGCTGGAGATCAACAAGTTCGTTCTTCTTGTGAAGTATTCGTTCTAAATTTGCTTAACATCCTTCGAAAAAAAAAGTAATTACTGGGCGAACGCGCGCATTTATTATGTTTGAATGTGCGGGTCGCTCTAATGCTCTCGGAGCGAGTGCGAGTTTATGTAATATTGTGATGAAGTACCTGAACAAATGCGGGCGTAGCAGACGACAGCGCGGCATCCCCTAGAAGAGGATGAAAATGAAGCAGTTAGGAAGCTCGCGCAGAAGAAAAAAGAGAAAAACATGGCTGATCCCTCTGTCAAAGGAATCGGTATAACACGAAAGTGAAACGTGTATTCACATAAGTAGTTGAGCGTTTATTGTGCATTGTTTCGCCAAAAGGGCGAAGAAATGAATGCTGCAGCAACAAATTGTAATGTGACGTGAAGAACGGCAAGCAGCTCGAAACATGCAGCGCGCACCTCAAGCAGAAAGGACGCACGAAATGAGCATACACAAGACGAGCGCGGACTAACTGTCACAGCTCGACATTTAAAGCGCGCTGCTCTAACACAAACTAAGACGCACGAAACGAACGCACAAGCATACACAGGACGAGCGCGAACAACTGCCACAACTATTACTTCGTGTGTAAGCGGCGCGCTCCATTCGTAAACGCAGCCGCTGCGGCGAACGAAGCGACCTTCGGGCACTCTTTAACCACTGTAACTTCAAAGCAAACTTGCGGTGGAAGCAAAAGGCGTGCGAAGCGCCCGAATGCCCCGATCAGGAGATAAGCGCGCGCGCACGAGCGACCACGCCCCGTGCAGGCGCACGCTCATCCCAGCGAGAGGCGCGACGACCTTTAGAGCGCGCGCCCCGTGACACCTTCGCGCCATCTCGCTAGTGATGACGAAAACGCGCTAAAGTCGAGGAGCTCTGAGGACCGCCAACGGTATATGGTGTGTATAAATAGCTTGCCGTTAGCAAGCTGAGGAACGCACGCTCCCGTAGCCGAGTGGTTTCGCGCCGCGCGCTGCGGAGCGAGAGGTCGTAGGTTCGACGCCCGGTGACGGAACGTTTTCTTCTAGATTTTTCTTTGATCTTAATATGTTTATATTTTACAACGTCATATCCGTGACGGAAATACGTCAGAGGAGCCGTGGTGGACCCCGGCATAAAACACTTTCGTGTTAAAAAAGAAGGGGCTCGTGCGGCAGAGGAGAGGAGTTGGAACGCCGGCAAGACGTGGCAAGAGAGCCCAGGGCGCACCCGCAACTACGCGCGAGGTTCCGAACGCCGGGCAGCTCTTTTCGAGCCGTTGAAGTCCTCGGACGATGGTGTGACCTGGCGCGAGTTCCGGGAGAGCCTGCTGTCGGACATCTCCCAGACAGCGAGGGTGCTCGAGACGCCGGAGCCACCAGTTACCACGTCCAGCGAGCTGTGGCTGCCTACTGCTGGCGACTTCGCCTGAGACTGGGGTCCATCGGCACCGGGACGTTCGCCTGTGCACACAAGCGACCGGCCACCCTGCAGCGAAGCAACGAGCCGCACCCCGCAAGGCACCGGACTCTGCAGACTCGTGAGACTGCGCTTGTTTTTGTATGTTTGTTCGTCGCGTGCACGGGCCCGTGGTATTGTCCGTCTTGTAATGTGTCTTGGTCGTCTAATATAACGTCCTTTTTGGTGTCCGCGTTTTTATTTTCAAAAAGAACCAAATGCAGAAACCGAAACTAGGCTGAACTTCACGGCAGCGAAAAGTGCGCCTAAGTATCTTTATCTTTAACTTCTAAAACAATTGGAATTAAAAGAGGGCAATTCCTGATTGTAACGTCAACTTGAAAAAGGCAGTTTATAAAGGAAAATGCACCAAATCCTGCATCTGTTTCAATCAAACTAAGCCATATTCATTAAACCAGCGCTGCGTCAACAATCGTGACCAAAACAACCAACATGGTCTCACCCAATATGTTTCATTTGTGTGCTAGTTGCTTTCCTATCGTGTTATGTTCCACAATTAGTTTTTTTAGGGCGAGTTGGCACTTACTGAAGGACATGATGGTCTAGGACAGAACTCAAGTATAAAGAGTAAGAGGCAGACTTTCCTACATCTTTTTGCCTCTTAGTGTTTATCTTCGAGTTTAGAGCTACAGTATAATGGCATTCTTTCGCTCCAAAATGGTATAGTTGAAATAAAAGATATATAAAATGAAGATATAGGGCACCGATCTATTCCTTGAAGAAGTGATCCGAAACGACACGGCATAAAACGAGCTCAGAAGAAGAGCTGGAACACTTCTCAAGGCCTTCAATAGACGTCAAGAACAGGAAAACACTACATATAGTACAGAATAGTGCGCCTTTTGCCAGGAAGAACCACTCGCTCTTCAAATCTAGTCATCACCATCACGCCCGGTAGAAGCACACGGATGATGTTACGTTTATCACAAAATATTGCTATACCGTACATTCGAATCGTTTTAGACTTCTTTTACGAGCTTATTCAAGCCCAAAATGAAACGTTACAATATATAAGAGTCAAATACAGAAATTACTCCTGAATACCGACGATAGTGGGCTCTATAGATTGTAGCCGCAATATACATTTGAGGCATTTAGGGTATAGGAACACACTGGCAAAAAATTGTTTGTGCAGGCACCACCATATTGTCCGTAGCAAAACAAGTGCGTTTTAAATGCGAAGCATTTCTTAGCGAAGTGCAGGCACTTTGAGCGTTTTTATATCTATCTATCTATCTATCTATCTATCTATCTATCTATCTATCTATCTATCTATCTATCTATCTATCTATCTATCTATCTATCTATCTATCTATCTATCTATCTATCTATCTATCTATCTATCTATCTATCTATCTATCTATCTATCTATCTATCTATCTATCTATCCGTCTGCGTCTGGATGCTCTCGTGATCGCCGCCTTTACTTGTTGTAGACCAACATTAGTAAGGGAGGATAAGAGGGTTTCACGAATGTGCCTGGCTGGTCATGACATGGATAACGTGAAAAATCCCATCGCGTACGTCGTCAAACCCTTTCCTCCAGACACGCGTGGCACATAACCGTATACCACGGGCCGCGGTATGCGGTTATGCGCCACGGGTGATTGACAGTTTATATCTACCCAGTAACCACGAGAACAGACATTGGTAATTTAAATGCGAGAGCGTTAACAAAAACTGACATCGGCAGCGTTGACTAGACGAATAGAAAGAATAGTTATTAGGGTCCCAGCAGGAATCGAACCAAAGCATTCTACGTGGCAGTCGAGTATTCTACCACAGAGCCATGCCAGGTCTCGAAACTGCTTTGGGAAAATACCCTATGCAGGCGAAATGTTGGTGAAACGTCAACTGTGGTTGCAGTGCTGCCTATCTAAAGAGCGATAGAGAGAAAAAAGTTAAGTGAAAGGCAGGGAGGTTAACCAGAAGAAAATTTCCGATTTGCTACCCTGCACTGGGGAAGGGGTGAGGGGATAAAAAGGTAAGGAGGGAAAAAGAAAAGCGACTGCCTATCTAATTTTATGATACAGGCGTCACGTCGGGTTAATGTCACTTGTATACTAAAGCGCCATCCACTGAAGTTGGTCTACGCAGCACTAGTCAGGGCTTCCATCCTCGCAAGCACAAACATATCAGCTTACCGTTTCTGGGGTGGGTAATACCCACGTTGCTATTGGCATCGTTACGCAACTGCAAACAATTGGTTATGTAAAAGATATGCGACTGTTGAACATATGTCTGTGCTTACAACATTTGTACATATGTTTAGCATCATTTCGTAACGTATCGCTCAATAAAAAAATTACACCACAGTCACTTTTCCTCCGCATGCTTCACATAACATCGATTCCCATGATACGTGGGATCAGCCGAATTTTTTTCTTAGTTTCAGTTAAAGCGCACTTGGCTCTTTTTGAAAAAGACGCCACATACAAAAACATAAGCGCTGTCCTTAGGTTGCTATAATATTATATTGCGTGTAGCCCTTGATTCTGATGTGCGCTGCCATAATTTCTCACGACTAACCAACTAGCCACTACTACGTAAAAAAAGAGGCGTCGAAGCCCCCTATTATTTTAGGGGTTAACTTACATTGTTTCAGTGCGATGTGGCGTGCCGTCTATGACACTCCTTAATATATATATATATATATATATATATATATATATATATATATATATAGATATTACCAGTAATTCACAAGTGTTTTATTTCACTTTTTTGCACGAAGTTCTGATTACATCAATGACACTACTCGTTGCCAAATTATTCTGAGATTCTTAAACCGGCAGTACTTAGTGTTGTACTGCGCCTTTCAAGAACGCATGCAGCTAGTGCGAGCCCATTGTGTTCATGTACTGAAGCTTATATTTGGAACCTGTTATTTCACTACAGCCAGATACCATAAGGAGATATCCCAGTGAACTTCACACGAAATGATAAAGATGTGGATGCTCTTTCTATTTCTCCTGGCTTTCGCCGACGGACATCTCTTCACATGTAAGCTGCTCTTTGCATGACCTTTCACTGCTAGGGAGTTGTCCTCGACCTGTCCATAACCACTAAACCACCGTGGCTTACCCGCTACGGTGGTCTAGTGCTGATGGCGCTCGACGGCTGACCCGAATTTCGCGGGATCGAATCCCAGCCGCGGCGGCCGCATTATCCAAGGAGTGTACGTTAAAAAACCCCAGGTGGTTTAAATTTCTGAAGCCCTCCACTACCACGTTCCTCATTATCATATCGGGGTTACGGGACGTTAAGCTCTAACAATTATTATTAAGATTGCTCCTCGGACAAGCTGTGGCGCGAAAGAAAGAAAACGCTTTGGAAGTACGTCTGGACACGGGAGGGCACACTTTTCGAGCGAAATAGTGACAACTCACCTGTACTACGCATATATATCGTTCAAGAGCTTCGAAAAATGGAGTGATCTCACTTGTGAATCGCAAAGCGAACAAAGAAAAAAGGCTTGACACACACGCAGCGCTGGTGTGTGTCAGTCTGTTGTTCTTTGCCTTTCGCTTCGTGTTTGCGTGTGACGGCTTGTTGTCGTAGTAGGGAAGCTGGTGAAACCTCCACACGAAGCAACGGTGCATCGCCGCCGACTACTTCGAGTGCGATAGCACCGACTAATAAAACTGCTGCAGTAAGCGGTGCAGAAAGGCAATGATGTCGACGGGCGAATGTGGTGCCTTGGTGGAGTGAGACGTAGGCCAGCGGGACGTGGCACACCTGCGCGCGTTCGCGGCTCAAGCTATGAACCTCTGCCTCCCGTGCTGCTGAAGCGCAGTGTGGTAGTGTATGCATGAGCACGGGCGTAGGTGACCGCGTCACTCGGGTAATTGACGACGCTTTGAAGAAGTGCACAGTACCAGTGTTTATTACGTGCTTGTAGATGTCATCTTTGCGCGCTATTAACGATACCCTGTGTCCAGGTATAGGTTAAAAAGTTCAACTACCACAACGGTTAAACCATGATCAAGGGCCTTAGTCGTCGCGATGGAGATGTGCCACCAGGTGTCAACGTGGGTACATTCACGTCAAACGGTGCTATAGCTGCCAAACACCAATAGACATTGCACAAACTATCACAATCACTACACAATAAGCACTACTTTTGTGAAGACACTGTCACTTTCTTTCTATACCGATTCCTATGACGGAGAGATCAGCCATGTTTTAGACGCGAAGCACCTTAGGGCTTGGCTTCTCCGTTGTGCGTTGTCCGCGCTCACGGTGACGATGGCGATGACGCTGTTTATTGTGCGTTGTCCGTGCTCGGTGACGATGACGCTGATGACGATGAAGAATAAGCGCGTTCCAGACTACACTTTCTCTTTCTTCCATGGATGAAAACGAATGTGAAGGCGCTCTCGCCCGCGAAAGGCAAGGCCGACGCAGACCCCGGAGGCGAGAGCTCGCGAGCAGTGGCAAAGCCGACAACAAGCTGCTACTCCGGATGCGAGAGCGCCGGTATGCGGCGGCTCAACGTCTTCGCATACAGCAAGCTACCCCGGTGGCGAGAGCTCGGGAAGCAGCGGCAAAACGGCAACGCCGACAAGAAGCTGCTAGCCCGGCGTTGAGGGAGCGGGACGCGGCGGCTCAACGGCAAAAACACATTGTATATACTGCACACACGTGTTGTCACTCATTTATATGAGCGATCGGGCAATGTCACGGGTGATTTACGGTAAGAACGATCCCCAGTGCTTCGCTCAGTCGTCATGATTCACTTCGTGGAGATGCGTGGATTTTTTTGTATTTATCGCCAACCTGGAAGAAACACGGTCAATTTTCTTGAGTACACTGATAATCCTTGGGTTAATGATGGCCATTACAGCCTAGTTCTGGGTGGCGATACATATTAGAATATTGCATGACAGCCCACTCGCAGACGCACACTACAGGGGCTTGAATCAAATGGATGTACAAATACGCTTTCTATACACACTCTTATTCAAGGTAACTGCGAAAGTTCTCTGGACGCTTTCGTTACGAATATTGATGCGCGAAACATTGAATCAGATCTGATCACAGCTCAAGCCAGCGGCCACTCACCTATAATTCTACCTGCAAATTCATCTCTGTCGCCCTCCGATCCTTCCATAGGCCAACATTTCACATTTCGAGATATTAACCCTTTCACACTTGAGAAATTTCGCAACGAAATCTTGTGGGTAAAGGGGCATGACGTGTATAACGAAAGGGACAGTGACAAAACATATGAGTTGTTTTTATCAGCTTTTAAGAGGGCGTATGCAAAATCATTTAAAGGTAAAGGAAAATGAAAAAGCCAGAATAACAAGGTAAGCACAGATTAATAGCAGTGCCTTGAAATTGATCAAACAAAAAAGCTGCTGTTCAAATAGTTATTAAGCACAAGAGAAGCCGGATACTTAGAAGTATTTCCAGCACTTCCGGAATAAGTTTAAGGGGTTTTTAAGAGCAGCAAACGCACAGTACTTTGAGAAAATCTTTCCAGCCGAAATGATATTGAGAACCAATGCCACCTGGAAAAAGCTAAATAGAGCCAGATAATATAGACACATTCCCTGGCTCTTGGAATATGAGGTATGGCATTGGCTGACGCTTTTAATAGCTATTTTGTGTCACTTGAATAGAGTCCTCTCGATCCTCAAGCATAGAATATGTAAAACCAAAAATCGTTGAAAGTGCATTCATAAGATCGACTGACACTTAAGAAATAGATATCATGTTTCGCAGTCTTCGAACTCATATTACGTTGCGATATTGACTATCTGCAGATTCGCCCTGAGAGATGCATGAAACACGTTATTTCGGATCCATTCTTGGATGGATGGTCAAACTTTGTGTAGAGTCCTGACAGACGCGACTAGCGCGCAGTGGGCTCCTCCCACATTGGGCCGGGCAGGCTATACCTGACCGCCGCATCGTGGGCTCTCTGGATGGATGGATGGATGAATAACTTTATTGATGTCCTTCGGTGCGCTCGTTTAACGCGCAGCGGGACCACTCCCACGTCGGGACAGAGAGACCTTGCCCCTCCGCCGCGTCGCGGGCCCGATGGACAGCCCAGAGCTGCGCTTCAAGGTCCGAGCTGCGTAGAGCTCGTTCCCGCTCTCTGGACATGTCAGTATACCCACGTATACTCATGGTTTTAAATGCGAAGCATTTCTTAGCAAACTTCAGCGACATTGAGCGTATCTATCTATCTATCTATCTATCTATCTATCTATCTATCTATCTATCTATCTATCTATCTATCTATCTATCTATCTATCTATCTATCTATCTATCTATCTATCTATCTATCTATCTATCTATCTATCTATCTATCTATCTATCTATCTATCTATCTATCTATCTATCTATCTATCTATCTATCTATCTATCTATCTATCTATCTATCTATCTATCTATCTATCTATCTATCTATCTATCTATCTATCTATCTATCTATCTATCTATCTATCTATCTATCTATCTATCTATCTATCTATCTAGCCACCTACGACTTTGTGCTCTCCTGGCCGTATCGCTAATGGGATTTATACCAAAATTGGCATGGCATAACACGACTATATGACGAACATGAGTGACTGGTCATATTATGAAAATCATGACTAACTTGTCATGAAAAGTATGATTTACACGCAATGGCCGTAGTGCTCCTGAGGCCGTTTTCTGAACTTGATATATCCAAAAATTGATACGATGAGACATTTCTGCATGACCATCATAAATGACAGGTGGTAATATGAAAATCATGACGTGCATGCCATGTGCGACATAATTTACATGCCGCGCTCATGGCGCGCTCGCGAACGTTTCGCTAGCTTGATATACACCAAATTTGGTATTGAGTGACGTGATTGTATGACGAGCATAAATGACAAGGGCTAATATGGATATCATGACATGTCATGTGCAGCATGACTTTCATTCCACGCTGATGGCACTCTCGAGGCCGTTTCGATAGCTTGATATACACCACATTTGGTATTGAGTGACGTCACTGTATGACGAACATAAATGACAAGTGGTAATATGGAAATCATGACATGTCATGTGCAGCAGGACTTGCATTCCACGCTCCTGGTGCGCTTGCGTCTAGTTCGCTAGCTTGGTATACACCCAAATTGGTATTGCGCGACTTGACTCTATGACGAACATAAATGAGAGGTCCTAACATGTAAATCATGACATGCATATTACGTACCGCATGATTCGCTCCTTGCTGGCTGCTTCGCATTACATCGGTTCCCACAGTGCGTGGGATCTGCCGGCTTTTTTTCTATGTACATGTACCTGTTTATGCGTTGTATTTTTGCTCTTGTACGTTTGCCGCCTATTGCCAGAAGGCGACACACACTTTTCTCTTTTTGTCTGGGTTCCTGTTCGCATTATATGTGGCGTTTTGTCTGCGTTCCTGTTAGAATTACCCTATATAGATGAGAAATGAAGTTCAAAGTTCAGATAGAGAAGACGTCATTAGAGCGACCAGAACCTGTTGGTCAACCATAAGATTTGCGTCGTACGAGGAACAGCTGACCTCCGTAGAGGGAACGCAACGGTGATGCTCATAAATTCCAGAAATGAGTACGAGCACATGAACAAATGCAGGACGGTCCTTTAAGCAGCTTTCGACATTGATCCGAGTCTTCCCAGGCGTAAGCAAGAACAGCTCAAAGAACTGCTATAGCAATAGAAAAACGGCTTGTCGTCGTCGCGAGTTTGACAGAGTTCTGTCGCTAAGCACGAAACCGAAGAATGTGCCCATGTGTTCCGTCAGAGCCAGTGCAGAGTTTTTGCGCACTTTCACGGATCCCTGAAGCTAGAAGTCGACGAAAGGATGCGTACTGCAATCATACAGCTGCCTATGGGTCCGTGGTCGTCACCCGTAGTATTGGTGAAGTTCGGGTCCCTGTGGGTTCTACGACAAATATTCTCGTTTGAGCAAACTCACCAAGAAAGACCTCAACCACCCCACCCCCCACTCCGGATAGGCGACACGTTGGACTGGGTGTGCAACGCAAGGTATTTCTCGTCAGTGGACTTGAAGACAGTCGGTTCGCAAACAGAAGTCGATGAGAGGGATGGAGAGAAAACCGCCTCCATCACGCTAGACGAGCTGTGTGAGGTCAAGGTCATGTCGTTCAGCATTTGCTCGGCACCTGCGACGTTGGAACTCGTAATTGACAGAGTATTGGCAAATCTAAAGTGGCAATGCTCTCTCGTATACTTGGCTGGTGTATTTTTTTTCTGAAACTTCGACGACCACCTTAGGTGGCTTGAGAGAGGCAGGCCATTGAGTTATTCTGAATTGCCCTGTAACCGGAAAAGTACCATTTCGCGCAAGAAGAGCTACTCTTCGTGGGCCATGGCCTCAGCCACCTCGGAGTTCATCAAGACCCTGATAAAATACAGCCATCGGGAACTTCCCTCAGCCCATGGACAAGAAAGCAGCACGTCAGTTTCTCCGTCTGTAGGCCTATTATCCACGCTTCGTGAAAAAGTTGTCGAGCGTCGCCGCACTAGTGACAGACATTACAATATCTTACTTCATTTTCCACTGGGAAACGCCACAGATCCGAGTATTTGTGGGGCTGAAACGACAGCTGCAGCCGCCGCCGGTTCTTTTGCATTTTGATAAGCAAGCTGTAACCTATATGTACACCGACGCGAGCAGTGTAGGAGTTGGCGCCGTGCTTCTATGGGCCTAGTGCGCTGCAGTTTTGACTGAACAAGTGGCGCCGCTCCGCGGCGCGGCGCGCTACTAATCAGTCGCTACTGTGAGCGGGTGCGTACGGGCGGAACAATAGTGGCTCGAAGGGACAAAGCTAATTCGCGGTCAAACAGGAGTTTTGCGTGTATGGCTGTCATGGCACCTGTAGGAATGCTGCAGGTAAGCTGCCAAAAAATAAAATTGTATGGATTTGCTTGGAAGGCTCACGAGAATGAGCAATGAGAGCGTTGGATAAGGGCGGTGCGACGTGCGAAATAAAACAGACGCTCGTCATTTTTAGCACTTTTCTTGCTATTATTGCGCATTCTTGCTCGTCGTGGTCATAGACATTGCTTGTTTTAGCCTAAATGGAGGCCTTCGACCGCTTGCGAAGCATCTAACCCACGTATGCAGCGCCCACTTCTTGGGCAACGAGAGAAGCTTGATAGCCCGGCACTCTGCCTATGTGTTCCGACATTTTTGCCTGCGTACTATAGGAAATGCGATGGCGCGACCCTGCGACGAAGCGTTAAAAATCATCTTATCTAGAAGGGAACACGCCGATGGCGAGAGCCAGGCGCATGATAGGTCTGTGCAGGATGCGTGCTCGCACTTGTTAACAAATATAACGAAGGCGGCGGCCTGCTTGCACCATCCTCGGCAACCAGCCTTGCATGTGCAGCTGGCTCCCGCAATGTATAAATGGTTCTATAGACAACTGGGAAAATGTGTAGAAAACGAAAAGACGGGATTAACGAAGGAAGTAAGGAAGGAAGGAAGAGGAAAAGGAAGGAATGGCAGGAAGGTCAACCAGACCCGCGTCCGGTTTGTGAAAAGCGAGAGGAACGGAATGAACGAACCTTTTTCTTACTTAGCCCGAACACCAACTACCAACAAACGCCTGTTGAATAGGAGAACGGATGCAAAACTCAAAGGGAACTCGTAGCGTAACAGATGAAAGGAATGCTTTTAATTAAACGTAAATAATACAAGATCTTGATTAAGCTTTGATAGCCAAGCTGAATGCCGATCGCAGTGGACGCCTTTATCTGAGCGACACACTTGCCAACGACGTCGGAAGGCCCCTTTGCAGACAGTTTCCGTCATAGCGCCGTAAACATGGTTGCTGCCGTAAAGATCATTGCCGTGAAGAAGACTTCATTTTAAACATGCTTTCATTTTAAATATCCTTCTACATGTTCAGTCGTGCAGAATCCACGCAATAACGCGCACTGCTCGTTCCGAAATGTCAATGTTCTGCTCTCACAGAGCGGAGTTGGCAGCGGCGCCCGCGCCCGCAACATGTCACGACGGGTTCACGCGCGCGGCCGCTACTGGCGGCGCTGATCGTCCAAGCGCCGCAGCGCCACCATACCAGCTGTCGAGGCCTATAGAGGAGAGACCGTCTTGAAAGGGAAATATAGGATATTCATAATGCTTAGTGGTCTGGTAACACTGGGCGCGTCCGCAATGTTGTGTTGGGCACCGTCGCGGAATCGCGTGCTAGCGTCTCCATAAGGAGAGGCTGAGCAGCTCTCGTTGGTGGAGCTTTCGGACCGAGAAGATACGGCTTTTAAATGCGAAGCATTTCTTAGCGGACTTCGGCGACTTTGAGCGTATCTATCTATCTATCAAGCTATCTATCTATCTAGCCGCCTACGACTTTGTGCTCTCCTGGCCGTATCGTTAATGGGATTTCTACCAAATTTGGTATGGCATAACAAGACCGTATGACGAACATAAATGGCTGGTCATATCATGAAAATCATGACTAGCTTGTCATGAAAAGTATGATTTACATGCCACGCTCATGGCGCTCTCACGGCCGTTTCGTTAGCTTGAGATACACCAAATTTGGTATTGAGTGACGTGACTGTATGAAGAACATAAATGACCAGTGGTAATATGGAAATCATGACTTGTCATGTGCGACATGACTTGCATGCCACGCTCATGGCGCGCTCGCGGCCGTTTCGTTAGCTTGATATACACCAAACTTGGTATTGAGTGACATGACTGTATGACGAACATAAAGGACAACTGGTAATGTGGAAATCATGACTTGTCATGTGCGACATGACTTGCATGCGTGCTCGTGGCCGTTTCGTTAGCTTGATATACACCAAACTTGGTATTGAGTGATGTCACTGTATGACGAACATAAATGACTAGTGGTAATATGCAAATCATGACTTGTCATGTGCGACAGGACTTCCATGTCACGCTCATGGAGTGCCCGCGGCCGTTTCGTTAGCTTGATATACACCAAATATGGTATTGAGTGACGTGACTGTATGACGAAGATAAATGACAACTGGTAATATGGAAAGCATGACTTGTCATGTGCGACATGACTTGCATGCCACGCTCATGGCGCGCTCGCGGCCGTTTCGTTAGCTTGGTATACACCAAATTTGGTATTGAGTGACATGACTGTATAACGAACATAAGTGGCAGGTGCTAACATGAAAATCTTGGCGTACATGTAATCTACAACGCCATTTACATGCCACGCTCATGGTGCGCTTGCGTCCAGTTCGCTAGCTTGATATACACCAAAATTGGTATTGCGCGAAGTGTCTGTATGACGAACATAAATGGCAGGTCCTAACATGTAAAACATGATATGCAAATTATGTAAAGCATGATTTGCTCCATCCTGGCTGCTTCGCATTACATCGATTCCCACAGTGCGTGGGATCTGCCGGCTTCTTCTTTCGTCATCCAGCGCCAAACGGTCAGTGAAGCTCACTGTGCTGCCACAAATCGACGAGAACGCAATATCGGAGCTCTCCGCGCTTCAAAACTCATCCGGACGGCATCTGCAGTTGAAGAAAAGTGTTCATTGCAGAGGAGATGCGGCTCTTAAACTTCTCAGATGACCTGGAGCAGCAATACATCTCCATTGTATTTCCCACTGCGAATATAATAACGCGCTTGAGATATCCAAGCCACGCTCTTTCTGCGTGACCTATGCAACGCTGTGCTGCATTCCTCGACTCATTTCTTTAGCCGTAGGTATCTCTACACCCTTCGCAATAGCGTGTGTCGTAGTTTTTCGAAATAAACAAGGCATGGACATTTGCATGAGCGGTGCGCCGCAAACCAAATAACAATACTGATCGCGCGTTTCGACTGTATACGTAGAGAGCGTCCCGATTAACGCTGTTTTATTACACACTGGTTCTTTATAATCTCTTGTGGTCGTAATCTATCGCGGGGATTGAGTGTTGTCGCTCTGGTTTTCTTGAACGCTATACGTGTGCGTTCATTGACTTATCCTTTCAAAATATCGTGCTCTTTGCTTTCGCATGCCATGGAGGCGTGCATTATCGCGCGCCGCGCGCAATCGCAAACAGCATAGAAGCAAACAAGTGCCCGCGATCAGCGGAAAGATTAGTACGACGATCTACCGAACAAATAGCTCCTTCTACAGTACGGCCAGAGAACATGTACGGCTCCGTGACTGAGTGCGGTCCGTGTTCGCAGCGCATGCTGACCGAAGGAAGCAGAAAAAAAAATTACACCATCTCCCGCTAAAGGGAACCATGTGTAGATGCGAAGCAGCGCGCGCTAACGCTTACACTGGCGGCGGCGTTGACGCTGGCGCTCATCGCAGCGTTGCGCAGGAGAGAAAACTGGGGAGGCGCAAAGCACGCAGTGATGGAGCGGTGTTTCCTATTGGAACATGCCAATCGCTGCTAATGGGTCATGAGAGACAGAAGACTCCGACTGGACACAGAGACCCGCAGTCCGCTTTTAGTTAACGCGCACGCTGCGAATTTTTATTGTTCAACAACGCACAGGAGAAATCTCCCACCGGCACCACATTGCAGGTCAAGATCCAGTGCCATATATACGGCGTGTCCAGTGAACAGTTGTGCAGCGCGAGCAGTCGGTTTTTTCAACCAAGAAACTCGCTAGCAGACGCTGCCTACGTCGGCGTCGCGAGACGAGCGAGCGGGGAGCGTAGGAGAGGAGAAAGAGGGGGTACGCGCATGCGCAGTGGGAGTGTGGACACCGCGGGCAGGGATGCCTAGAGGAGAGAGGGGGGGGAGCGTAGGAGAGGAGGGAGAGGGGGGGGACACGCATGCGCAGTGAGGGTGTGGTCGCCGCGGGGAGGGATGCCTAGAGGAGAGAGGGGGAGAGGAGGTTTTTTATTTTTTTTGAAAGGGTTAGCGCATGCGCAGTAAGGGTGGTCACGCCGCACACCACCACCACCACCACCGGATTAAACCCCGCTCTATGATGTTTCACATCTAAAAAAAGCGGAGGGTGTAAAGCGAAGGGCAGAAGCGGCGTGCGAGGCGTGCGGACTATGTACTTCGGTGCACAGAAGGTTGGCGCAAACTGCCTTGCGAGGCTTGCAAAGCGGTGACTGTGTGAATTTTGCGATCAGGTATCGTGTGGCGGAACTGATTTACCTCGGACGCGCGGAGCAGCGTCTGTGGCACAGCTTATACACGTGTAAATAAGTAAGTCCTTGCTTTCGTCTATCTGCAACACCGAGAAGCTATGTTGATGAACCATGCTTTCTCGCACGTGTGCGATGTCGGCCGTCTGTTTTAAAATGCATATATCGTAATATACTGTTCTGTAAGTCTAGCTATGTTGCAGTCGAGCCAATAATTGCAAGGAAAAAATTGGCCGCGTATCTGCGTGCTTCGCTGCAAATGTCGAAAGACAATAGTCTTGTGCCGGCCGTACTACTATGTTTTGCCTTGCCTCAGAAGCGCCTACCCTACGTTGAATTGGCTGCATCTGGCTGGCATTGATAAAATAGAGGAGGCGCTGCGCGAGATATGGACGCCATTGAAAAAAAAAAACCGCCAGGCCTGCGCAGAAGGCGCAGCACAGCCACAGCGAAAGCTGGGAGAGCGGCCTTTAGCCTTTTTTAAACACACTTGGGGCAACTACTACAAGCCCACTTGCATGGTACCCACCACGCTATAAATCATCATAATTTTTGTGTTGTGGGGAAGCGTCTACTATGCCATTCTTCATCATTCTTCAGAAAAGCGCGGTGCCCGCTACACTCTTGTAACGAATTATGTCCACTTTGTTGTTGCTGTGGCTGACGACGATGAAGAATTATGCCACAGGCTTTTTGTAATGGGTTCGAGCACTGAACGACCTACTCGTTACGCAATTCGCATTTTGTGACACCTGGTTCTTACTTTACTGCTCTAAAACGCTTTACAACACACGTTAACGCGATTTCTTACCCGATATGAAGCCTGCCTAGGGTCAGTTTGCACCGCAGTTTCAAGCAGTGGCGTAGCTCAGTGGGAGAGTGCTGGGCTGCCACGCAGAGGACCCGGGTTCGATTCCCATTCTGTCACAGGTGTTTTTTTATTTATTTAGTTTTTTTCTTATTTCGTGCGATATTGGTTACGGACACCGGCGGCGGCGGCGGACAACTACGGCGCAGAAACGACCCTTGTTGTGATCTCATAACAGTTTTCGCTGTAAAACATGAGCGTGTGCTGAACCAAGGGCATCACACCATCACCAAGGGCCACTGCCAGCGGCAGCACCTTATCGTCGGCACAGGGCTTTTTCGTTCAAAGCGTCGCAGTTCGTGCACAGCATCACATTTTCAGCGCAGCCTAAAAAACAATAGGGTCTTTAGAATTGCGTACCTATGTATTTTCTAATAAAAGAACACACGACCTGACACTTACATATTAATGTTGCGCCTCAGGTATGCGTAGTATTTGGTTTTTGATCGAATGTGTTCACTAGTATGAACGCAAGCACCAGTTCAAGAAAGCTGGGCGTTGAGAAAGTGGTTAAACTTTGGCCGAGCGGCTGAATCTGGGGACGTCGGGAATCTGGGGACCAAAATTTTTGCGTTCAAGTATTCCAAGAAAGACTATCGTCTTTAAAATAAGAACTGAGGTTGTAGAGAGCTTTTTCGTGTGCTGGTAACTTCCGAAGGTGCCGATCCTGTTGACGAAACAAGTAAGCGTTGGTATGTCAGTCAGTCAGTCAATGAACTTTATTTATAAAATGTCCTGAGGAGCCGATTCCCCTCAAGAGGGATGGTCAGCTGCGGGCCGCACCCACATGGGGACAGGAAGGGCCAGCCCCTCCGCCACACTGCGGGCCCTCTGGACAGCCCGGATTTGGACCTCCCGGTCCGAGCTGGTGATTGCCGTCCTCCAGGCGTCCTCTGTGCTAGCCCACTTTGGTAGCAGACAAAAAGATACAACTCCCTACTAAATTGAGGGAGCAGATTACGGTCTCCCAAATTCCTAGAAACGTTCACCCACTCTACAATGTAGGCCACCGCGTCGCTAGAGCGAGGTCACTCCTCAGTTGCGCTGCTGCCACCCCTGAACTTGTGGCGTTCGTTGACGCAGCACAATACCCCCGGCACAGCCAATTTCGTGGCTGTGGTCACTGATCTTCATGGTAAACTCCTCACGGCAGCATCTCTTCGAGATACCACGCCGGCAAGAGCAGAGCAAACTGCTATAGGACTGGCCGTGGCGATTCCCACACTTACGTGCATTTTCACCGACTCTCGGGCAGCTGCACGAGCATTCATGACGGGGTTAGTCTGTGAGCAGGCGGCCCATATTCTTGCCAAAAGTCCGAATTGCACTGAAATCAACGGTCACATCACTTGGTTTCCTGCCCACATGGGTACGGATGTCCACCCTGTTATCCCCAATGCTAATGAGCTTGCCCACGCCCGCGCACGCGAACTGTCCCACCGTGACGGGCAGTCGGCCTCTACATACTTTGGGGAAGGCACCCGGCAGCTTGATTCCCTCCTCACATTTAACGAAATATGTCGACACTACCAATTGGCCAGGCGTAGGTTCCCGCTCCCGCACCCGCAACTCTCGAGGGCCCAGTCAGTCACTTTAAGAATGTTACAAACGGGCACTTACCCGTCGCCCTTAGTGTATAGTAAGTTTATTGACAGCATAAAGCCCCACTGCCCTCACTGCGACGAGAGACGCAGCACATTATCCCATATGCTCTGGCAATGCATGGCGCTGCGCGATAGCGTTGGTATGTTCTTTTCTTCATTCATGCAACCGAATAATTCGATTAAGATTAGTCATACCTAGTTCCGGGCATTGTCAGGCCTCCCTCGTTGTCTCAACAGCGCACGAAGCATTGAAAAGTCATCGCAGAACGAAGATCGGCAACTTCCACCGTAAAGGCTGCGATGTGCGGCTGGTTTCGTTTTCGTGCCCAAGACGACATGGTGGATCGAGATTACGGGATCATTGACAGATGGCGCTGTGCATTTTGAGTATTCCTGATTGCTTATTCTAACCAGTCGCTATCAAAAGTCGAAGCCATGCTAGAAATGGAACGCCTTCTCATTTTTTGGGCCACGTCAATGTTTTTCCCCTACCTATTCGACAAACCTTTGAATGTGATAGTGACCGTCACGCCTTTCAATGGCTGGCACATCTAAAGGACCCTGCAGGCTGCCTCGCACAGTGGAGTCTCAAACTCCAAGAACTCGATGTCAGCGTGGTGTACAAGTACAGATGGAAGCACTCGGATGTCAACTGCTTGTTCCAGGTCCTTAGTGAACCGCTGCCTCAAGATTCACAGGATGCATACACCTGAGAACGTTAAGCACAAACTTCGCTGCTGGTCGGCGGATGGCAGAAGCGGAGTGATCTAGAGCTGCACAGCCTTCTGCAGTGCTTGGAAGGCAACACCGCTGTTGTGCCGTTGATATGCAGGCGTGGTGTGCATCCTTTTCGCTTGCGAGACGGCGCTGGTACAGAACTTCTCGAAAGTTTGCGCCAACTACCTTCTTATGGTGCCCTCAGCACTGCGTCCAGTGGTCTTGCAGGTACTTTATGACGGAGCCACTTCTGGGCACCCTGACTTCTCGCGTACCCTCGCAAGAATTCGGGAGGAGTACCGTTGAGCGCGCCTGAACGCCGGCGTCGCCCATTATATCAAAGCATGCTAAGTCTGGCAGCAACGCAAGATACCGCCAGCAAAGCCAGCAGGATTTCTTCAGCCGGTGAATGGCTCCAGCAGATCAGGATGGAATTTCTGGTGCCAGTTTGGACCTGAACATCTGGTAATAAGTGTATCTGCCACAGACAATCTTACCTGCTGAGGCAAACCAGGGCCTTGTGTAGATATAGTGCCGCCGAGGTACGAAAGTCTTCGTCGAGAACATGTTGCTGCATCACGGTACTTCTGAAGCCCTAATCGCTGACCGGCGTGCCGCTTTTAAGGTAAACCTAACGCAAGTGATTGCGCAATATAGCTAAAAATGTCACCCAAATATAGCTGCCTACCAGCCGCAGACGAACGCCTTATTAATGGTCAGAATAAAGCTCGCGTGGGCAAGCTGATAACGTACGGCGACATCGAACTCAAGACCCGGTACCATTCTTCCGTACACTAACTTCGCTAACACCGCAGTGCAAGAAACAACGCACATGACGCCTTTCGATCTTACGTTGGAAAGGAGCCCGGCAACGACACTGGGCGATATGCCACTGACTGTCGGCGACGACGAAAATCCCGGCGTTGAAATTTACCTTCAGCATGCCCAAGAAGCCAAACTACTTGCCCGCTTGCGTGCCAAGTACCAGCAGATGACCGACAGGCCTCGTTTCAACCTTCGACGAATCTTCGTGGAATACCAGCCGGGTGATCGTGTGTGGGTCTGGCCGCCAATGCATTGACGAAAACTTAGCAAACTTAGCGACGTTACTTCCGGCCATGCAAGATACGGGGAGAGGGATAAACAGGCGGTCAGTTCGCTCGTTCAATCGGTGCAGAAGGCTTTCGCATTTAAAACAAAACTGCATCCTACTAACCCTCAAACATTGTCGATCATGGTACTCTGTCCTGTAGTCGGAAACAACGGGTTCGGTTGTTTCGGCCAGCTACTGGTACCACTTTTCTAGGAAGCGAACGTTCCCTCTGATATAAGATATCCTACGAAGTCTGCCGTTGTGTTCTAAGAAATTGACAGGTGCCAAAGTGCTTCGTTTTTTATAGTCTTGCTGGTTGTAAACGACTTAAACTGTTTTTCACGGGTCGAGATGAGGCACAATCCTAAAACTTTTACTCTGTGGCCGGCCATAGTCCGAGTCTGCTATAGCTTATCGGACCCGACCTCGATCATAGCCTTAAACTTCTGGGTAATAGCTCAGTCCCATACCTAATCATAAATTGCGTAACCGGTCTAAGCCCGGGCCGGCCTGCATGAGCTATATTAGAGGTTGTTTATGTGCTTTATGTGCAGATGCGTGTTTGACGCACGTCAGGTAAAAATTATGTTCAGCATGTTTATAAGGACATACTCATGGGCTAGTTGGTAGTACTTAATTCATACAGTAGGGCAAAAAATTACGCGGAAAGTGAATGTAGGCCAGACAGGCAGGTGTATGAACGATCGCGTGCGAGAGCACTCGTAAGACATTCAAAAACTTTCTTTCTCAGGAGATCTCGCCACGCATTGTGCACGCTATGGTTGCTAGCCCCTGCTCAACCACGCTCAGTCACTGGCGAAAAATTACGACCAGCTCACCGGAGGAATAATTGAAGTGGTGGAATTTGCAAACAGAGACGCAGTTAGGTGCTTATTTGTATGTTCATCGGAGAAGAAAGTGCTATAGCTGCGGTTCATTTTGAGGTCCAGCCACTTCGTTGATTTGCTTGGTCGATCGGCTTACATGCTTGCGATTCTTTGCGCTACTGTCTGAATCATATTTGTTTTAATGTACAACGCGGCACAGACGAAGGACGATAAATTCGACGACTCCAGCGCTCAACCAAATATGTTAACGTACCAACTGTCCCGACTTGTCGTGCTTAAAACCAAAATATGGAGCGCTCCTATCTGCTGCCGGTGCAATGTCTCTATTTCTTGCTGGACTTGAATCTGCCAAGCTGGTTTGAATGTTCAGTATCATTGTGAATTCTTCCATCAACAGATCATCCAAGGTGCCCCAAGGTGGAGGAAGAACAATGCACATTAAAGGGTGAAAAATTAGGCTGCCTTACTCTTAATGCTCACACAACCGTCAGGACATGTCGTAAGTATCGTTCTTAGTTCAAACGCTGACAAGCCGACAGTTCAGCCATCGAGATGACTTTATTGAAAACACACAAAGTCAAGTCGTAAAATAAATAACTAGTTTCCTACTCACCCTCAAGGTGAAACACTTATACGTATACCATGGTTCAGTTTGGTCAGCTACATAATGTTCACCGCAGTCATGAGAGGGGTGATGATTTTAACATGAATTCTTCCAAACCTGCCAATTTATTAAGTTTTTCAAAGCTGCGAATTTATTAAGAGCAAAAAAAAAGCGCAAGCTAATCTGTCTGGAAAATTTATAGCTTACTTCGAACAATATTGTGACGATGGACAAAGATGGGCAATGCAGAGGTGTACATCAGCAAAGAAGAGTTCATGGCCCGTTCGTGAGCCAGTCCAACCACGTTCTCCTCTTCGCCGAATATTAGCTAGCACGCTTTAATTTTCTGTACGCTGAAGATGCCCACTGGGCGAGTCAGTCAGATGGTTGTTGGTAGTATGGTTCAAGGCGCGCGACGTGTGTCAGCTGTGTTTTGCTGGAGCGGCGGACATGGCTTGTGGCGCTAGAGATTACGTAGGTAACGTTGCTGAGGCGTTCAAAAATTACGAATGCACCTGATTAGTGGGCCAGGAACCCCAGTAGCAAACCAAGTTTGCAGACTGGTGCCCATAGCCACACAAAGTCGCCCTTTGAGTAAGTTACGGAGCCATGGCAGGTGTCGTAACGGTTAATCGAACGCTATTGAGATGCGAGTGTTTCTGCGCGGCGGAACGAGTCAGCTACCGAGGTTTCCACGTCTAGCGCAAAAGGTAGAATAGTGTCGAGACAACTGATCGGGGAGCGAACGTGGAGCACATAAAATGGAGAGTATCGTGCAGTCTCACGTTCCGCGGTATTGTACGCGTACGTGATACAGGGTAGCAGTTCACTCCAGTTTTTGTACTTGGAATTGACGGAAATAGAGAGCACGTTCGGGAGAGCCGTGTTCGTGTGCTCCAAGAGGCCATTGGTCTGGGGTGGCATGGCTGAACTGGCAGGCAGAGAGACGAAGAGTCTCTTCAACAACGTCGACGACACACTCACGTCCCTGGTCTCTAATGACAACGCGAGTACCATAGCGCAGAGTTATGAAGCGAAGAATAAATTGCGACACGTGCGAGCCCGTTGGAGTATTGCAGCAGTTTCTGCGTAGCATGTCAGGTGGCTCACACAGACGACGGCCCGTCGACTGTAACTGTTCGATCATGGAAACAGGCCTACAAAGTCGACACTAACAGTCTCGAACTCTCGAACGGAGAGTTAAGAAGCAAGCACGCTTCAATAATTAGCACTGCGTACTTGATTTCCATGTTGAGGGGTGGCTTAGGTGGATGCACATCGCTTAGATCATGTGGCACGTTCATTGGCACAACATTATTTAAACGAGGTACGCTCGAGAGCTGAACCACAGAATGTATTTTATCCCATCCTGCCCTCTTTAATTGTGCATTTTTCACATTTCAGTCAGAAACGACGAAACATGTGAGAAATATTTTCTAAGATATTGCAACAGCACAAGAAAAAAAATTTTTGTGCAAAGAAAGAGGTCCTCTATGCACTTGTCTCTGCTGTAAGTAAAGCTGTCTTATTGTTTTCTGTTTGCGCAGACTGGAGTACGATGTTCGACGATAGACACATGCGTACAAGCCTGACGTTTTACATACGGATCATTAATAATCATTCACACAGGCAGGACGGCTGACAGAACCAGATGGGAAACAATTCAAACGTCTCGGAATAACGTCTGGACACATGACCATGTTAGACGCACGTGCTTCGAAGCGAGGTACCTGAAGTAGAATCGTAAACATACTAAGAGAAGTTGTTTTCCGATGACGCTGGGATGTAACACGAGGGCGGTTCACTCTATACACGGCTTGTACTAAAGCTTAGCTCCGGTCCAAGCCGCACGCAGTTTTTCCGTGCAGATGTCAACGTCCCGTTCCTGCAGCGCGAGTAATCGCACCTACGGCGGCCTCAGGCGAACAAAGCGGGTGCCCAAATCCCAAATAATACTTTACTGCTACGCGAGCAATAGCACAACTTTCCTTAGAGGCATAGTACACGCTGTGTAAAGGGAACGGTAAGCTTAATCATTTCGGAGAGAATCCTCGGCAGCTCGCCGGTCCTTCAGGTGGCCCCTCCACCACCAGGTAGCACAAAAAGGATAATTGAAGTGTTATAAACGTTTATCCGAAACCATATAAACGTCTAGAAAACGTCACAGAAAAAAAAGCAAAATGTCTAGAATACGTCGGATATCTTCTATAATGTCCGGCTAAATAAGTTTTTCAGACCACTTAGAAAATGTTTTAAAAACGTCACAAAAATTTCATTCTGCTATAAAACGTTTGAAAAACGTCACAAAAAATGCCATTTTGATAGAAAACGTTTTAAAACGTCACAGAAAATCCCATTCTGCTAGAAAACGTTTTAAAAATGTCCTAAAAATCCCATTCTATAAAACAGATTGCTGTATACCTAAAATATCTCAATGCATTGTCTTTGAAAAGACGTTTTCTAGACGTTTTTAAGACGTCATGCAGGATCTTTTTTCTTTGTGCTGTTTTGTTTTTGTACGTGCAATAAGTGCACATCTATTGCAAGCTCTCTCTGTTAAAGTAATTACAGTTACTTTATTCTGTTAATACTAATACAGAGTGAGAGCTCAGTAGATTCACAGACAAAAGTGGTCATGTGGCAACGATTCATGTACACCATAGAAACGTATAAACCATAAAATGCGATACAGCATGCGACTAGATAACATCACACAGAAGCGGCAGAAGAACACAGAATATCGCGGTAGTAAAAATGCAACTATATGATATCGCACCTTCAAGAACACAACTTCTTGTTGCCCGATTCATCAATAGCAAAATCGTTGTCAAACAACTAACAATGAAATATGACAAAACTTAGGATCTGGCACAGCCATTCTGCAATACGTAAACGTCGTCTCAATAAGCTCTAATGAATGAAACACTAGGATGAATTCAAGAGAAATTGTCGAAAAGGGAATGTCACTGAAGCCGACGATTCGGCAAGGGGACTAGTTTCCTTCAGGGGCCTGACGAAGACAAGCGTCCATGTTGAAACGTTTCCTCAACGCTTCATATTCCGCTGAACTTTTTTTTTGTAAGGAGAGAGAGAGAAAGAAGGAATAGAGGATAGGCAGGGAGGTTAACTAGAGTACAGTTTGCTGCCCTACTGACGAGGCGGGGAATGAGGGAGTGAAAAAATAGAAAGACACATTTCACACACACACACACACACAGAGGAGCGTATCACAGGCGGTCGCTCAATTCTCTTGCTTTTAAGTACTGCAGGAAGGCTCGTGTAGTTTTCTGGGCTGATGTGCTGTGAAGCCAGACTCCTAAGATGTTTCTTTCAGTGATAGGCAGACTATAAAGTCTCCTGAAGGCACATTGGAGAGTTCGGAGATGTTGTTGAAATTGGGGACAGCGGCACAAGAGGTGATCCACAGTGTCTACACAGTTGCTGTTATCGCACATTGACGAATCTGCCACACAATTCCGATAGCTGAAGGAGCTAAAAGACGCTACACCGAGCCGCAGTCAACACAGTTTTGTAAGCAGGAATGGAGGCATGCATCAAGCACCTGGTGTGTGTCTCTCTTCGATTAAAAACAATCGTTCAGTAGCGCTACTTAAGACCACAGTTAGTGGAAATCGACTCCAATGTGTTGAAAACACTAATAAGAATACAAAACTACAATATAATAGTTGGTCCATCCAGCTAAGAATACATACTAGAGAACGTAAATGGCTTGCAAAACCATTGTCTGACGTGTGTTGTTCACAAAATGTAGCTTTTAGGAACTTTCTTACAACATGTCTCTGTTGCAATATTTCTCACAAATATGTTGACAAAGAACTCTGGCATCATTGCAGAAATAAGACTAGACGTTCCGAACATAAGGCGTTATCTTAGACTTTACTTGAAAAATATTCGTGGGTGCAGCTTCCATGTTTGAAGCTGCGCCCACTAAATAGGCAATGGTTTCAGGCTTCGAAATGCAGCCTAGAAGACTTAACAAAGGGATTATGGTCTGACATCCCTAGAGAGCACACTACTTAACCTAAAATGTGCCATGGCTAAGAAATACGAAAGCTGTAAATTACAGCAACATACAACAAAGAGCACGACTGAACCAATTGTTTCTCAACATCCATTTTTATTCATACAAGCACCTGCCAGTCACAGCTCAAAAAGAAGAGTCTTAATTTATTTGGTATGGCCTTTGTTTCTAAACATCTATGGCGAGTACCACCTGCAATAAATAGGAGAAAAGATAATTTCGTTATATGCTATAATACCTAAAATAGGAAGGTGTGTAAAGCTGCAAACACTATAACAACGTACGGTGACAGAGAGCGAGCATGCGATATTTAACCAGGCAAAAGAGACGCGCAAGGGAACGTTTTGGTTCTGCTAGGAGGTGCCGGCTTTACAGAGAAAGGAGGAAGTTAACACTGAAGAGAAAACATAAATCATAAGTCCGAAGGCTCATCGAGATGGTCAAGGCAGCACTGAGAAATCACAGGACTGAGAAAAAAATGCCGAACTCCCCCACGTGAAATGCGTCTTTGACTCTGGTCATGACCCCAGAGATTCGCAACTAACAGAAAAGCGTGCCCAGGCTCTCGTTACAAACAGGTCATACTGTGGAAGAAACCATGAACTAGTACGCTGTCGATGCAAATATGCTCTTATCTACAAACTTCAGTGACACAATAAAGCGGATGGCATAAGCCGTAACTTCTATGCAGGTTTAGAATTGGGCGCGGAAAGCATCGCGTAAGCGTTCGTCACAAGTGCGCATGCGTTATAGGCTATGTACGCAACAAACGCTATCTTTTTGTACCCTATTGTAAACCTGGCTACTGCGCATGTGTCGTACGCCATCGTCTTGCGTACTCACGTTGATGGGCTTAAATAGCATACTAGCAGAACGAACGCTATCTTTGCGTACTCTATTCTGAAACTGCCTATTACACGGCACACGTAGCTTAAGCTAATGTATATATTGAAACTACCTCATCAAACAGCCAAGATAAAACAGTCATTTTACTGATATTAGGCTAAAAAATATAAATAAAGTTTCCGCCCATGTTCGTTGGAACGTGAACGGAAACCATGGCCTGCAATATACGAAGACAGGCGCCGGATCCGGCGCCTGTCTTCGTATATCCTTCATTTGTGTCTCGTGTTCTTTTGCGCTGTTTTTAATCATGGCCTGCATTTACGTTTGGACAGTTTGATCACGCATGCTGAATAAATTCTGTACTCAGGTACTGCTGAAACATGTCGCAAATGCAACCCGTGATGCAACGTTCACAAAACGCTTTTTCATTTGTCAGAGTTCTCATATACTGAGCTCAAATCAAATAAAAATGAACGTACCTTCAAAAACGACAGAAGCCATTGATTTACAGAATCCACAAATCTTAAGAAAACTAATCGCAGGTCACGAAACCATTTCTGTCCCTCCAGCATAGAAGAAAGGAAGTTGCAAGAGCGTCCCGCGCGCAAGCTGATGAGTGCATTTTTGCGCCGTGAGTCGTACGGGACTAGCAGTGTCACTCAGTCGCTCCACAGAGACAGACTTGCATTCGTGTCCACAAGTTTCACACGCAGCGAAGTTTAGTTTCTTGACAGCTGCGTTCATAGCCTCCATGAATCACGACACAAGCACAGAACAAAGCAACAGAGAGCACGACCGGCGAGCGCGACCGCGCATTTGAAATCGACGATCTTAACTGACATTGCAGAAGCAACAGTCGCAACAGTCGCGCGGATGGATAGTCAGTGCTAAGACTTTCGTGAGGGAGTTACACAACTGTCGCTGTGAGTAAATTACTTGAAGTTTCCATGTTAACGAACTTTGAAGTCCCTATGATTGCGGATGCAATGTCGACACCACACGCCTTTATCCTTTTGCGCGTTACTTTCTTTATTGCAATGAGAGATGGCTTGCACAGGCTCAAGTTCAAATTTCAATTCTCGACGGTTTGTGCATGCCGCGCATGCAGGGACCAAATGGCTGGCGCTCTGCTGCACGGCAAAAAAAAAAAAAAGTCCTATAAAGTGCGTTTTCTACACGTCCAAAACAAGAGATATAATACGGCTGTACTGTGACGTTTTTAAAACAGCGAATATTGTTTAGAATCAGACAGACGTCTTGAAATAGCTCTTTACAGGACGTTGCAGGGTCGTAAAAAGTGCGTTCTAGCCGTAACCAAAAACAGATATAATACGGCTTTTCTGTGACGTTTTTAAAACGTCGCAAATAGTTTAGAATCAGACAAACGTCCTGAAATATCTCTTTATAAGACGTTGCAGACAAAAATGGTTTTAAAAGGTGCGTTTTCTAGACGTAACTATAAACAGATACAATACGGCTTTTCCGTGACGTTTTTAAAACGGCCAAATTGGTTTAAAATCAGTTTTATCGTATTTATCCCTAAAATAAACGCTCTCTCGACAATGTGTGCTACCTAGGTGGCACAATAGAGTGCATGTCCCTGACCGCTGAGCTTTTCAACGGCGGAGCTGTTTGAGCCGAGCATTCGTCCGTGACGGGTGAACAGAATTGATCATCATCATGGACCAGCACTCACACCCTTCTTACGCTTCTGCTTCGCTCCCGAAAGACGTGTGCCGATTTGTCCGGCGTGGGATGCAATGAATTTGGTGGGCGAGAGAACAAGTACACAGAGAGAGAGAGAAAAAAAAGTAGATAGAAAGGCAAAGAAACAAAAAATTCTTCGCGAAAAGATTTCTTCGCGAGGGGTTATTCCAAATCGCGTACCCATGATCGGATGCCGAGCGTCGTAACCACTCGGCGATCCAGGTTACACTAGCAGACCATAGCATAGCCTTGTGTAGTGCAGTACAGCAAAAAAGATGGAAAAGGGAAGTGACGGCGAGGGCGAGAGATGTGTGGGTGAGGGGGAGGGAAGGAAAGAGGGGAGAGGGTAAATGATAGCATACATAGAATGAGGGAGAGACAAATAGAGAGAAATAAAGAGAAAGAGAGAGAAATAATAAGAGCAAGGAAAAAAAGAGAGAAAGCGAAGAAAGAGAGAGTAATAAATTAGGGGTGTGCGAATAGTGAAATTTAATCTCGAATCGAATTCGAATCGAATAGTGCCGAATAGTGGCCACAAATATCGAATTCGAATCGAATATCGAATAGTATATTTACACGAAACGTGTACCGCCAGTTTTGGAAAGACAAAGGAAAAATAACGACGCTGCGGCGTTTCGACAGCGTTATTACGCACTTTTTGGCTTTTATTTTTTTTTCAGCCTCCGTGGACGCGTAAGCATGTTCATAAAAGAGCTCCCGTTCCAGTCAGTAGCGCCACTCCTAACATCCTAAAGGCAAACAAAGTAAATAATGTAGCTTTTTTTTCCCCCTTTTTTTTTCTGTGGTCGCGCAATACGTCTCATCTGACAACGGTAATGTCGATCGCAATATCAAAAATCTTAGGGCGCCCGTTCACAGCAGCGTTTTAATTGCGCACCGGATCCATGGGAGTTTCTGGACGAGTGGTGCGGTGCGGCAGTGGTGAGTGCACAGCGTGAACAAATTTCCACATGTGAAGCCAATCACTGAGGGTATCGCGGACCAAAGTCGGGATGTCTTACGGCACTTGCGGCGTACGTGACCACGCAAGAAGTCCGTGCCTTCGTTTCGGAAATGAACTTGTCGAGGGCCTTGACAGTTATCCGATGTGTCTTTTTACGTGCGAAAATGGCATAATCTCCTTTAAAATAAACATGCACTCGCTTTTGGACCAGGATATCGGTGCAAGTTTTAACGAAAGGCCTACTTATAATGGCGTTATAGCGTTTGTTTTAGCCACGCACCGTAACCAAGTTGCACCGTTAGCCTTTGTCGCATTTTAGATATTCGGCCTGTCGAATTATTCGAAACTTCGAATATCAGCTATTCGAAACTCGAATCGAATTATTGGATAAGGTATTATTCGATTCGAATTCGAAACTCGAATATTCGCACACCCTTATAATAAATAAATCAAACTAAGAAAAGCAAAAAAAAGAGACGAAGAGAGAAAGAGTGAACTAACGAGCGACAAAGAAGGCCACCCAGCTCCACACTTCCGTCAAGCTTGGCACCACTCGTGCGAAGGTGCTTTTAACGCGACAGCGTTAAAGAGCTCGTTTTTGCTGAAATTCCGGCGTCGGTGTCGGCGTCGTTGGTTGTGAGCGAAAAATAATCATATTTTACGTGACCGAAAAATTGTGAAAGATGCAAATAAAATAAATAATAAGAATTTCCGGGCCTGAGTGAGGATCGAACCCAGGCCGTCTGCGTGGCAAGCAGGTGTTCGACAACACAGCCACGCTTCTGCTTGGAAACACATTGAAAATTACTTCCTTTGCTTGGAAATGCAGTGAAAATAACTTTCATGCTTTACAAACACACGCGTCCTGTATACAAGCGTCCCAATACAACATGTAATATCGCCATAGGTCGGCACTTTAAGGGAGTACTCACTCAAACTCACTCACCACAATTTTTTCAGCCTTCGCACTCACACTCATGAGTACTCACTCACGTTCACACTCACCTCCACTAACACTCATGAGTACTCACTCACGTTCACACTCACGTACACTCACACTCATGAATACTCACTCATACTCAACTCACCACGTTCAAATGAGTGTGAGTGAGTGTGAGTTGAGTGCACTCATGAGTGAGTGTGCCGAGCTCCATAGGTCGGCACTTTAAGGGAGTACTCACTCAAACTCACTCACCACAATTTTTTCAGCCTTCGAACTCACTCACGTGCACACTCACGTCCACTCACACTCACGAGTACTCACTCACGTTCACACTCACGACCACTCACACTCATGACTTCTCACTCACATTCACACTCACGTCCACTCACACGCATGAGTACTCACTCATACTCAACTCACCACGTTCAAATGAGTGTGAGTGAGTGTGAGTTGAGTGCACTCATGAGTGAGTGTGCCGAGCTATGAATATCGCAGTAATATTGCGTGGTACAAGCGTACATTGCCATCGGGCGTGAAAACATGTGAATATCATAATGATATCGTGGTTCAAAGCCGGCCACCCATTAGAAAAGACACACACGTTACTGCGCGCATTTCACGCGTATTATTGCTCGTGTTTTAAAGCATGCTACCCATTACATAGTATGCACTAAGTGATTGAAGTACTCACTAGGGACAGGATATCGCTATCGCGTTCAACTATTAAAGGCGAAGCTTAAGGGACCCACAAATTTAATTTTTTTATAACCTCTCGTCCCTTTGTTCGGCGAAGGTGGTTGTCTCCATAGGGAACCCAACCTCAAGTTTGCGCAGCGCCGTCCGCTGCCCTAGCGGAGAGAGGGGAAACCTCCGGTCGCTCGGACGGGTCGCGCTTGCTTGCTTTTCCCATTCCGCGCGCGGAAACGTGTTCTTTGGGGCTTTTATCTAGCATTTTTCACGCTATGGGCGCCGCTCCTTCGTCATCCTGGAAGCAGGCACGCACTCCTGCCGCATTGTGAGCCGAAAACGGCGCGTCAAGTTCCGCCGTTTCCAATGCAAACAAAGCAAAGGCGTCAGGAGCGGATTATGGCAGTTCGGCGCACTAAGCGATGCTTTTACGGTCTTGTTACTTTGAAGAATTTTTTTTGTCGTACACAGTATTGCTAACTACTAACGGGGAGAAACGCGATGGCCGGGTTTATTTGAAAGGCAAGTACTTTTGTGAACCGAAGCTACAACAAATAGACAACCGCTGTGTATTTCGAGATTGTGAGCTGGCTTTCCGAGTATGGTATGGTATGATAAACTTTATTAAGGTCCTGCAGTGCGTGGCTCAACACGCAGCGGGCCGCTCCCACGTTGGGACCGGAAGGCCAAGCCTCTCGGCCGCATCGTGGGCCTGCTGGACAGCCCAGAGTTGGTCGGCCAGAAGGGGGCTACGGAGGGCCGCATACCACCTGGTCGAGTTGTTATCGACCTTAGCGTGTGACAGGGCACACCGCCAGAGCATGTGTTCTAACGTGGATATTTCTCCCCCATGAGGGACAAGAACTGTCGTTATACGTATCAGTCAACCATTTGTAATGTGAGAGCAGCGGAGTATGTAAGCTTAATACACCACAGTTTAAATACCGTCCCGTGAGCACTACAAGTGTTTTATTCAGCTGACGGCGGTACATTTCCCGTCGCCGCTCAATGTACAGAGATTTAAGCTGTGTGCTTGCATAGAGCATTTATATTGGCCTTGCATGCAACACACGGTGATTACTTAGCAGGCTGAGATACTGCGCTGCTAGGGATCGAGTTCGTGGGATCGATTCCCGCATACGGCAGCTGCATTTCAATGGGAGCGAGATGTAGTAACACCACCTTGCTTAGATTTAGGTGCACGTTAAAAAACCCCAAGTGGTCAAAATTAATCCGAAGTCTCCCACCACGGTGTGCCTCATAATGATATCGTGGTTTCAGCACGTAAAATATTATGCTTAAAAAAAAAAAAAACAGGCTGCAATAAAATGTTCGATGGTTTCGCGAAATCACACGCGGTTATCAGGGGCAAATCTCGGCGTAACCATAAACATGCGAGATCCCAGTGGATATTGTATAGAATGACGATGACCAAATGAGCTGTCAAAACAACCGAAACGACATTCGAATCAGCGAACATGATGCGTGATCAGGCGTGGATATTATGCCAAATGAAACACGCCGCTGCAGGAAACATGCATGGTCGAAGTACGCATAACAGATTTTTTTTTGCGCGCATCATTATGCTGTCAAAGGGAGCTGTAAAAAATCCCAAGTGGCATTAAACTTACGATACGACGTTGTTATCACCCGATGCAAACCTCTGCAAAATTGGAAAATGAACAGTGCGCATTGCTGCCAGCGCCTCAACAGGGCAGACTTAAATTTATGGTCTTCACACTGAGCCCATAATAAATTTGAAGCCGCGCGACAAACTTGGCATCCAAGCAATCGAAAGCCGAGCGCTGCATATGTATGAGTGCACGCACTACAACACAGACAATACAAACACCCCAGAGTCGTGGGAGTCCCTCTTGCGTGCCTCCGAGCCAGAAGACCAACGCCGGCTCATCCAGCGCGCGGTGGAGGCTGCGGTATCCCAAGGGATCCCCGCCGACCTCCTCTGAAATAGCGCAACCAGTCTTCGTACTGGTCCCATCTTTTTTTTTTTTCTGTTCTGGGAGAAATAAAGATACCACCACCACCACCACCGAGCGCTGCACAAACGAGCGCGCGGGCCTCACGCTTTAGCTTCCTGCTTGCGCCGTGCCAGTGCACTTCTCAAATAATGTTAATTTGGCAAGGTGCAACTTATTGCAGCGTAACTCAATCACGAACCCCAGGGTTTAGCTGCGACGGCTCCTCTGCGATTTCCATCTGTGCCACTGTCGTACCAGCTGAGCGGCTCAGAAGCGTTACCTTTTATTATTATTATTTCTTTTGGCGCCAGTACGCCATACGGCATAAATGAAATGAAAAAGATATAACTCGGTTGCCTATGAATTGAAGGAGCGGTCTATAATTTGCGGATACGTTTGGAACCAACGTCCATCGAGCTGTCGACAAGTACAATGTGGGGCTCTGATATTTAAAGAGTAGGTATACGCATGAAAGTATAGTCGGCATTTTGTAAAACAAGATCCATTCACTATAGAGAGCGTGCACGTCGACTAATAAACGACAAGTGCCAGCAATCTTCGTTGGCACCATAACTACAAGTTGGAATAAAACTTAGACCGCAGAAAGAAAGAAGCAGGGCAACGAAAGCAATAGACACACCACAAGCGCTCACTCACGACTGAGAGTTTATTGCACGTGTGAAAAAAAAAACACACACACACACACATATATATATCGCTGTGACCGCAACAAAAAAAGAGGTGGTGGTGTCCTTCTCGCAATAAAAAAAACGATCACTTCCCATATTATCAACACAAATTCTGAGCTAGAGGTTGTGTGGGCCGTGTGTCTCAGTTCCACCACGAAGGTTCTGTTTGGAATTTGCTATCGCCCCCCTGACTCCACAAGCCACTTCTCTAGTGAACTCTGGTCTAGCATCATTAAAGCAACACAGCTTTGTTCCACTAAATTCACTTACCTCCTTGGTGACTTCAATTTTCCTGTAATTGATTGGCCCCAGCTGTCCTGATCATGTCGCCTCTCAACAGAATTTGTTAATCTAACTGTAGACTTTAACTTATCCCAGGTTGTTCATCTACCGACTCGTGGCAATAATCTGTTAGACCTGATTCTTACGAACGCGCCAGAGACTACAGGGCAGATTACACATCTAGACGGTTTCAGTGACCACAACCTACTCTAAACAACCATAAAAGTTCCTTTTCAATTCGCGGGAGTCGAAACAAAAACGATACGCGATTATAACAAGGGAAACTATGCCGAAATTAACAAAGAACTTGACTCCTTCTTTAGCCGCTCACTTTTTCCGTCATTTTACTCAAGGTCCATTGAAGATAACTGGATAAGGTTCAAAGAGAAGTTGTGTGCATTGGTCGACCAACACGTGCCTCTTATCAAAATAACAGCCGATAAAAGCAATCCATGGTTCACGAAACATCTTCGACAGTTTCGTAAAAGAAACGCTTATATAAAGCCGCTAAACGTTCGGATAACCCGACATCCTGGGAAAAATATGACTGTTGCGCAAAAGATTACTGCTACGCTCTTTCTGTTGCTAAAGATAAATATTTTGCTCATGAACTCCCTTCACTGCTCAAATCTCACCCTAAGAAATTCTGGCAAATCTTACGCCCTAATGATCACGTTAACCGCATTGTGTTACACGACGATAACGGTGCTCCTCTTCCAGACAATGAGTGTTCATCTGCTTTCAATAATTTCTTTTCATCCATATTCACAAAAGAAAGCTTAGATAAGCTGCCAGTGGTCACTGATCATGACTACCAATACATGACACCCATAGACATTTCAATCGAAGGTATCGCGCACCTAATTGATAATCTTAAGCTATCCACTGCATCAGGTATCGATAATATTAACTCCAAAATTTTAAAGAACACGGTCTCAGTTTCTAGCAAGATTTTATTCCACATTTTCCAGCAATCTTTAAACACCGGCCAGATTCCCACCGATTGGAAAACCGCCAAAGTTGTACCCATCTTTAAAAATGGCGACAAAAATATAGTAGGAAATTACCGACCCATCTCATTGACGTGCATTTGTTGTAAAATGATGGAACACATTATCGCATCTCATGTTTACAGTCATCTCGAATCTAATAATTTCTTTTTTCGCGAAACAGCACGGGTTCCGGAGAGGTTTGTCATGCGAGACTCAACTACTAGAATTAACAACAAATTTGCACTTTAACATGGACTCAAACTTACAAACAGACTGTATCTTCCTTGATTTCTCTAAGGCATTTGACCGCGTTGCACATAGCCGCCTCTTCATTAAGCTATCCGCAATAAAACTGGATTCGTTAACTCTATCCTGGCTCCGAAATTTCCTTTCTAACAGGCAGCAATTCACATTGGCCAACAATGTCTCGTCGTCCTTTTCTTATGTTTCCTCAGGCGTACCTCAAGGGAGCGTACTTGGTCCCCTATTGTTTCTAATTTATATCAACGACTTGCCCAATAACATATCATCCTGCATGCGTATATTCGCTGACGACTGCATTATACATCGCCCAATTCACAGTTCCACCGACCACATGGCCCTTCAGGAAGACCTCAACTTAATTACCGATTGGTGTTACACGTGGCTGATGCACTTGAACTCAACGAAATGCAAAGTAATGTCTTTTAGCAGGAAGCATTCCAAATCCAACTTTTGGTACAGTATAAATAGCAGCACATTATCCGAGGCCTCTTCTTTTAAATACTTAGGCATCACCCTTACTCCAAACCTTTCATGGACTACCCATATTACTAACGTATGTGCCAATGCTGCCAGGTCATTAGGGTACTTACGTCGTAACCTTCGAAACTCGCCCTCCCTCATTCGCAAGCTTGCTTTTCAAACATTCGTCCGCCCACAACTTGAGTTTTCCTCTTCTATCTGGTCTCCCCATCAAAAGTATTTGATTACTTCATTAGAATCAATCCAAAACTGAGCCGCTCGTTTCATTGCTCAAAACTATAACTATCGTTCAAGTGTGACACAAATAAAACTCTCTCTTTCCCTCGAGCTGTTAAGTGATCGTCGTAATATTGCCCTGTTGTCATTATTCCATAAATACGTGCACCAGTTCGACCATCATGTCTTAGGCCTGCATACATCACCACATACATCTCGTAGATTAAACAATAAGCTAAGTTTCACGCGACTTTACGGTTACACTGACGTCTTCAACTATTCGGCGCTTCCGCGTGCCATACGCCTATGGAACAGCTTACCTGATTCTATAGTCATGGAAACAAACTCAGTGAAATTTCGGCAGTCGCTTAACGCGCATATCGCCAGCAGACCATGTTCTTCCTAACTTATATGTAATGATTAGTGTTTTCAGGGTTTATTCAGTTGCTTGCGCAGTTACTTGTGCGATGGCTTTCATGTTGTAGTCCTCCAACCCCACCCCCTTTTTTTTTTGTTTTTGTGTTTCCTTATCCCATGGTATTCATTGTATTCACTTGTATTTATTATGTATTTTATGTACTATGTATTTTATTATGCAATATATTATACTATGTAAATACTTTTTTGATGTAACCTTTTGTGCCTGGTTCTTGTATCATTCACCTTTTATAGCATTTTTATTGTACTACTCTGTTTCACATGCTGTGTTCTTGTATATCCTTTTTGCCTAAGTCATGAAAATTGGTTTATACCTTTGGTGTAATTTATTTCTGTCACGCCCCCCCTTACTCAATGCCCATGTGGCCATGTAAGGTACTTTCAAATAAATAAATAAATAAATAAATAAATAAATAAATATATATATATAAATGGAGGTGCATCGCGCATGTTACAGAGACACACAAACAAAGTGAAAGAACCAAGGAGCGTGTTCACAGTCGATTTTAAAGTTGAATTCCTTGTCTTGTAACGATAGAGAAGGTTGACTTACACAAAGAGCTGTGTTCTTTATGATGTGATAGGTCCCCGAGATTGCTCGCATGGGCCGATTACGATGACGATTCAAAATTACTGTTCTTTCGAGACTGCGGATTAGATTTGCATCACTGACAATACGAGGCGAGATGAGAAAACGGCTCCCTTCAATGAATTTCGATGCTCTCTGAGGTACGTGTTAATTATAATACATCGACCAGTACGCCTGGCCGATGTACACGTCAACACATGAAACTGGAATTCGGTTAACAACTCCTACACAACAATAAAAAACAATTGGGAAGCATCTCGCCGCATTTTCCTTTGCCCACTGCAGACACCGGCGACCTTCTGTGCACTAAAGAACAAATGCGACTAAGTTTATTTGTTACGGAAAACACAACCCTCACCCGATATCGCTTGCCTGCATTTTTCACGCCGTGCGACTTCTTATGCATACATGGAATAATTGCAATAATCCTAGTTTCTTCATTATTCACGAGTGGAGGCCGTCCTTATTTATCTTTATTTGCAATGCGAATGAGCTTTTAGCAAACCGATGCGATGATACGCTGGATACACCGCCTCCTTAAAATTTGCAGCTGGAGAATATACTGCTCAGCTTATGTGCCCCAAGTTTTTATCGACTGGCCCGCGTAAGCATGTCATCACATTTCCTCGTTTAACAATATTCGAATGCGCCGACGCGAAATGAAACACCGGTTTCGATGAACAGTATACCTGCAAACATGCTTCGCGGTGAAACTTAAAAAAGCATGTACCAAGAAACAGCCAATTAGAGCAAGGCACTGGACAAGTGAATTTTAGACCCATTCCTGCTTCCTTAAACAATTATAGAATGTCTTCACTTCTTTGTACAGCGCGTGACTTGCCAATTTAAATCAAATAATTATCTGTGTACATATCTGTGTTCCACCTCGCATAGCTCACAATAGTAGGTTTCGACTACATGTATCGGCACGCGATAACTTGAATGCCACTTAACTGCTCCATCCGGTATACATCCACTGGTGAATACCTACACTGACTGACTAATTATTCCTTTCACATTCCATGTGTGGAGATACATACAGGCGTGTTCGGGCATGTGTAGTATTTAGGATTTAATAACAGTCAGTAAGCGGCGACGTGTTCATTTTGTTTCGTGCTCCCACGGCGCAACGAGCAGGGAGCGACGGCACAGCCGGCCAGCCGGCTCGCTCGGCGGCTCGGCGCACACACTTTTCCCATAGTGCCCCGCGCTATCGCGGGTCGTTCTGGGATTGCCTGAAAAAGGTCTACTGAAAGGGCGCGGGAGCTTCCCGCTTTAGCGCGGCGTGCGTGACATACGGCCTGAAATATTATACTCTGTTATGAGTCATAATAAATAGCGACTTTAGTGTAATAGAACAACCTATCATGAAAACATCATTGCTGCACTAAGACATATGTCTCCGTTCAAAATAATGCATTATGTGATCTCTTATCATAACGTTTCTCCTCGTAGGTCGAAAGTCGGGAGAGGGCAACGCTGTAGCTTGTAGAGGAAGAATCTAAATCCGCCGATTCTATGTCACGGCGTCACTGCTTTACGAAACCTCAGGTGAGTTCCTGTATGGGCTCTAGTGATAGGTCGCCTACATATATATTGTTTCGGGCAAACACAATGCAATAGGGACACAGGCTTAAGCGAGTTGCCGAGGACGATGAAGAGCTACGTCGTATTGGCGAGGTTGGAGGAAAAGGCCTTCAGATACCCGCTTAGCGCGGCCCGTGGAATGCGAGTATGCGCCACAGGTGATTCAGTGTTCATATCAACCCACACTTTGCGAGCCTTAATGCGACAGTGTGAAGAGGCTTATGTGACGGAAACTGCGGCGCTGGCGTCGTCGACGTTGTAAGTGGGTGAAAATTCCGGGCGGATGCAAAGAATAAAAATGACGGCTCGAGTGGGCGTGGAACCCGGACATTCTACATGGCCGCGAAATATTCCACTACAAAGCCCTGCCAGTCCTTCAGACTGCTTTGGGAAACCCCTACGCAGGCGTCCTGTCGGCAAAATTAGAGTTGTTGCAGTGTTGACTAGTTGTAGTTGCAGTGTCCGCAAGCAATATTCAAGCGTTGCTGGAATAGGACGACGACCGCCACTGCACATCATCACACCGTTGCACCTACTCCGTTGCAATAAAAATGAGTATAGCACTAGTGATGTGATAGCATCACTGACGTCTATGCTATAACGTGAGTGCGAACGTTATGTAGTACCATGGGCTAACCTCAACAAGCCTGTGTAGTAGTCCTACCTGGCAAGTCCACGACGTGCGCACAACTACCCCATTGATACAAACGCGTCGATCCACCTCGTAAAGTTTGGCAAAACGCCAAAAATATGGTTAAGGCTTCTACTCCTTGACAGCTCGCATGAAATTGATTTCCAGAATGTGTGTAATCTGCCAGACTTTTTTGTGTATATAGCTTGTGTGTAAAGCGTGTACATTGTATTTGTTGGCGGCGCGAATTCGAGCGTCTTGCAGCGCCTACGAAATGAGATTAACAGCGAGTTAGACGATATTTTGACGGCATATGATTGCAAGTGGGAGGCGATGGTGCAGCAGATGATATTACCTTGACAAAAGAGGATGAGCCTTCCGCTACAGTTATCTGTCGCGCTTCCAAGCTGTCAAATAACCAAGCATGCGAGAAAGTCATCCAAGACAAGTGCCAGGAGTACATGCAGTCTGGATTTTCCTGAGAAACAGGTGATTGGACACGTTCAGGGCTCTCGTGACCGGCACCGCAGGAGATCTAACACAAGTCGTACTTGCTGTTGGGCTAGTTGGTGCATGTCTGAATGCGTTGGCGAGAAGTGGATTTCTATTAGCCTGTATTCCTCAAGGAATACACAGTCGCAAGGGAGCGCCCGTCCCGTCTATGTGTTTTTGTGTATGTGTGGTCGTAATTTTGGCGCGAAATTGACTGTTGAATTCAGATCTAACACAGCTGCTGTATCCTGACCTGAACATCCTTCGAGAGGGACAGTGAATGCATTAGCAAGATGGAGGATCATGACCACTGCTAGCATTCCGTACTACGGTCACTCCTTCGTTCGCCAACGAGAAAGTTAAGCTAGGCAGGTGTCGGTTTACGGTTGACAGTGGCGTCCACGATATCCCATACGTAAAGTTTGTCCGCCACCGTAAGGAGAGACCGCCACGCTTGACAACGTCATGAAAATGGACATCATCAAGGCTCCAGTTATCTGCGTAGCGCCCGTTAAGGATTCCATGGCGTGGAAACGTGTGCCGCACTTTGACACCTTGAATGCGTGGTCCCGCGTGACTAGTAGCATGTAGTTTCTTTCAGCAGACTGAACTTGCTGCAGCTCATCTTACAGGGGAACACCGGGAGCACGCTGAAACAGACTGCAAGAAATGCAAGCAGCCAGCCTCTTGACGCGAGCGCTTCTCGTCCCCCCCTCCGCGCCTCCACCTCCCGGTGGAAATATGTTACAGGGCAAAGAGAATGCATGTGGCATGCAGTCTTAACAAATATAACGAGGAAGACGAAAAGCTAATTAGAAGCGAGGTTGTACTTGCAGCAGTTTCCCTGAGAGTGTTTAAAAAAAGGCTCTAGAAAGGCCGCCCTTCCAGCTTTCGCTGTGCCTGTCCTGCGCGTTCCACGCAGGCCTGGTGGTTTTCTGTGTGTATCGCTTGTGTTGAAAGTGCGCGTTACCATAAACGGAGCGTTCCTTTAAAGAACACAACTTTTGAAGGAAAATATATCACCGTAAGCCTCTGATGGTCTGCGCAGGCTCACTGTTCAGTGGTATAAAAAGGTGCTCACCAAGTAGTTTTGGAAAGAAAAAAAACCGGCAGATCCCACGCATTGTGAGAATCGATGTTATGCGAAGCAGCCAGCAAAGAGCAAATCATTCTGTACATGACATGCATGACATGATTTGCATGTTAGGACCTGTCGTTTATGTTCATCATGCAGTCACGTTGCGCAATACCTATTTTGGTGTATATATCAAGCTAGCTAAATGGCGGGGACGCAGAACAGATAGCAAGATACCACTTTGCCCCCCGCTGTTTCGCACCATGCGTTCGAAATTTTCTCCCAACATAAAGCGCGCACCTCTCAGAAGTGAAATGTCCTCTCGACGACTTGTTAGCGCGTGTTAATTAGTTGATACAGTCGTACAGTTATTTTGTAAACGTAATAAATGTTTTCTCTGCCTATTTCTTCCACGTAGGATGCACCATTTTCATTGAGACAAGCGCTACACGAATAAATTCTGGGTTTCATCTTCATTCAGTGGACTATGTGATGTCGTTTGTACAAATAAAGATAGATGTCAAGAAATCTTTCTTTTGGCTTTCTGCAAGGATGTAAGAAAAAAACAACAGAAAAGGTCGTCTGTAACTCCGTCAACTAACCCAAACATGAAGTGACTTGCATCACTTGAGTGTGTATGTGTACGTCCTTTATTTCACTGATTTGTTTGCAACCTAACATATGACACGAAATGCAGACGGCACCTCTTACCTCCATTTTTTTATTACGCTGCAGCCAGTTATGGAACAAGTCCATAACCTTTTTTAAAATTCAGCGATGACCATTCGGGAAGGCAAGGGCTTGAAAGAATGCATGTGTAGAAGCTAAAATTTACTAATTGGACAACACTTCTAAGCACTCAGGATACCGCAGTGGGTGGTCTTGAAGAAATGTCAATGTCATCTTAGCAAAAAACGCTATCTGCTTTTCAACGGCCGCGAAGCAATGTTTGAAGAGCAGCTGAAACTCCTACACGTTCGATTACCGATCTCACAATTGCCCGAATCCAGTAATTCAAAATTGCCTTAGGGTCAGATATGCGGACACAGAACGTTTGAAAACGGAACAAACACAAATCATATACAAGAATCCGCCAAAGATCCCAACAAATGCACTTCTAATGTATTCTTAAGAGGACAATATTCCAGATCTGTAAAGACTTACGTCATTTCTGCTTCATAGAAAGAACCAATTCTTTGCATGGTGTGTCAATAGTGGTTCAATATCCGATGGCCTGGCCAACTTTCAATCCACATTTCACTAGCCAATACTCAAGTGCCGTCACAACTAGGTTGCAATAATATTCCAACGACGGCAAAACATCCTGACAATTCAAGAGCACTACGTTTTGAAATGGTTTTTGAATATTTTCGGGTTAAAGTTTTTCGTAGAAGTTGTTTTCCTAACCCAAGTTTCGCGTCGTTAACTGTCGTGCATCTCATGATTACATACATACACATTACACGTAGCAAAACATATGCATAAACACGCAGGTAGAATTCGCAGTTTTTCGTTAAGATATCTGGTGATTTCACATAACGCGTCATATACATAGCACATCTCATGCTTATTTTAGAGCACAGGTCTTAGGAGGCCGTTCCTGTGTTGAGGGGCGTCGCCGTTGCCATCGGTGGCGTAAGTGATAGACATAAATAAAATAAAACGAGAAAATTCCCAGGATCGAATGGGATTTGAACCCGGACACTCTGCGTGTCAGTGGAGTATCCTACCACAGAGCCCGCTGGCGCTTGAAACTCATTTGGAAAAGGGCCCTATACAGGCGTCATGTCGGGCAAGGAATCACCTTAGCCTATGTAGTATAGCGTGACAGAAGAGTAAAATAAGAACCAGTCATCACACAATGCTAATTGCGCAACGAGTGTGTGGTTTAATGCTTCCCACACACTGCAAAATGCTCAGCCATAATTCTTTATCTTCATTAGCCACATGTAGCATCAACAAAGTGCACTTAATACCTTGCAGATGTGCAGCGGCTAACTCGCTTATCTTCAGAAAGGCGAATAATGGCGTAGTGGTGTGCTGTCTTACTTCACAAAAATTACGATTTATGGCGTAGCCGATACCTTGCTAAAAGCCAAAACTTCAAACACAGTTCGCTTTGCCCCAACACAGAGCTGCGCTCAGAATTCGCATTAGGCAGTATCGTAATCGTCGGTGAATGTTTTTAAATAAAAAATTGTGACAGATATACGGGACACTTCAGTAGATATTGGCACCATAAAATAAACATTAGGCCTTGAATGATTCTAGCACATTGTGCCACGCCTAATACTGTTGGCAGTGTCCTTGCGCAAGCATAACAGGTTTCAGGATGTGCCAGCGAACCCCAGGGAAAATAGCAGCGTTTCCATCGTTCACCCGGACGCCTTGGCATCATAACAGAGAGACCAGCGCATTAACCGCGCTTTCCAGCTCTTTGCCAGCGTGCTTACCGTAACATCAGTGAATACCAGTGTTCTCAGTGCAACGCGCAGTCGACTAACATATTGGTAGCATGCTGGAGGTACTGCATGGAGTTGGCATCAGCTATCCGGTCGAAGGACAAAACGGCTCACACAGCGGTGGTAGCATTTATGACTACGTGGTTGAGTGGTATGGCTACCCCTTGCTCATAATTACTGACCGAGACAGACATTTCGAAAGCTTTTTTTTTGTGCCCTTGCACGACTGTTTGGCACGTGCCTGCATCACACTTCGGCTCCTTCCAAAGGGCAACAGCTTGGTCGAGCGCGTGCACAGACAAATGAGGGCGTCATTCACCGTGCGGTAGAGAGATACCATTAGATGAGTCTCTAGTGCTGCTGAGGATGGGCTCAAAAATCAAGAATAACTATAAAGCAAGGTCATTTAAAGTATTCCACAGATATTAGAACCGCGTGTCAAGTAAGGATTCCGGTGCAAAACAGGGCTGTCCAACACTGCCCTCGCAGTACTTCATGTTCGTCTCACAAGTTTCCTCCATCTCATACTTCATCTGAAAAGTTTCTTACAGCGCTATGGGGTATACGGGGCCGCTTAGCGAAAAAACCGGCAGATCCCACGCATTGTGGGAATCGATGTAATGCGAAGCAGCCAGCAAGGAGCAAATCATGCTGTACATATCAATCATGCATGTCATCATTTACATGTTAGGACCTGTCATTTATGTTCGACATGCAGTCACGCCGCGCATTACCCATTTTGGTGCATATCAAGCTAGCGAACTGGCCGCGAGCGTGCCATGAGTGTGTCACGCAAGTCATGTTGCATATGACATATCATGATTTTCATATTACCAGCTGTCATTTATGTTCGTCATACAGACACAACACGCAATACCAAATTTGGTGTATCTCAAGCTAAGGAAACAGCCGCGAGCGTGCCATGAGCGTGGCATGCAAGTCGTGGGGCACATGACATGTCTTGATTTTCGTAGTAGCACCTGCCACTTATTTTCTTCATACACTCACGTCACGCAATACCACATTTGGCGTATATCAAGCTAGCCAAACGGCCGCGAGCGTGCCATGAGCGTGGTATGCAAGTCATGTTGCACATGACATGTCATGATTTCCAAATGACCACTTGTAATTTATGCTCGTCATAGAGCCACGTAACGAAGTACCAGATTTGGCGTATATCAAGCTAGCGAAACAACCGTCAGCGCACCATGAGCGTGGCATGTAAATCACGTTGCACGTGACATGCACGTCATGATTTTCATATTACCACACCTATCATTTCCGTTGGTCATGCAGAAATGTCTCATCATACCAATTTTTCGATATATCAAGTTAAAAATCCGGCAGATCCCACGCACTGTGGGAATCGATGTAATGCGAAGAAGCCAGCAAGAAGCAAATCATGCTGTACATAATAGAAATGTCATTATTAACATGTCAGGACCTGTCATTTGTGTTCCTCATACAGTCACGTCGAGCAATACACATTTTGGAGAAAAATAGAGGAGGCGCTGATCAAGTAAGCGAACTGGACGAAAGGGCATCATGAACGTGGCATGTAAATAGCATTGTAGATGACATGCATGCCAAGATTTTCATGTTACCACCTGCCACTAACCTTCGCCTAATTTTTTTACCTCGAATCGCAGCGAGATGCGAGACCAATCTGCCTCCATTTCGCATGCGTTCGTATTCTCGCGCTTTGCGCATCGTACAGACGCCATCGGTGTACCAGAGTTTAAATTAACGGACACTTTGTCAATTCCAAAGTGTGCTCCTCGAACGCCTGTGCCTACTGAGACGGGGTCGGTCAGAATGGAACCTGATACACGCGTCTCCCCTCCTTGCATGATTAGAGACGCCGGAACCAGTGACGCTACGCAAGCATTGCGCGAGCGCTGTAAAGTCCAACGCGACCGGCGTCCGTTTGCGCGCCCCGGCGCCAAGCTGGCACCGTGCTAAGGCACGGCTGGAGGGGACGGACGGACGACCGGACGGACGGACGTGAGCATGAGACGTTAAAGGCTTTCGCCTTAAATATTTGGTGTATATCAAGCTAGCGAAATGGCCATGAAAGTGTCATGAGCGTGGCATGCAAGTCATGTTGCACATGACATATCATGATTTCCGTATTAGCACTTGTCATTTATGCTCGTCTTACAGTCACGGCACTCAATACGAAATTTGGTGTATATCAATCTAGCGAAACGGCCACGAGAGTGTCATGAGCATGGCATCCAAGTCATGTTGCACATGACATTTCAAGATTTCCACATTATCACTTGTTAGTTATGCTCAGTAGCACTGACAACTGGGCGAGTTGGTACGGATGCATGAATTTTGAAAGGCGCGACAACTTAGACAAAAAATACGAAAGAAACACACGAACACAAGCGCCGTGTTCGTGTGTTCGTGTGTTTCTTTCGCATTTTTTGTCGAAGTTGTCACGCCTTTCAAAATTCATGCATTAGTTAGGCTCCTCATACAGTCCCGTCCCTCAATACCAAATTTGGTGTATATGAAGCTAGCGAAATGGCCCCGAGAGTGCTATGAGCGTGGCACGCAAGTCATGTTGCACATGACATGTCATGATTTCCATATCACCACTTGTCATTTATGCTCGTCATACAATCACGTCGGTCAATACGCAATCTGGTGTTTATCAAGCTAGCGAAGCGGCTGAGGGAGTACCATGAGCGTAGCATGCAAGTCATGTTGCACATGACATATCATCGTTCCCATATCACCACTTGTCATTTATGCTCGTCATACAGTCACGTCACACAATACCAAATTTGGTGTATATCAAACAAGCGAAATGGCCGCGAGCGTGCCATGAGCGTGGCATGCAAGTCATGTTGTACAACATGCGGGTCATGATTTTCATATTACCACCTGCTATTTATTTTGGTCATGCAAAAATGTCTCATCGTACCAATTTTTGGATATATCAAGTCAAGAAAACGGCCTCAGGAGCACTATGGCCATGGCGTGTAAATCACTTTTCATTTCAAGTTAGTCATGATTTTCATGATATTACCAGTCAGTCATGTTCGTAACACAGTCATGTTATGCCATACCAATTTTGGTATAAATCCCATTAACGATACGGCCAGGAGAGCACAAAGTCGTAGGTGGCTAGATAGATACGCTCAAAGTCGCCGAAGTTCGCTAAGAAATGCTTCGCATTTAAAAACGGCCTCAGGAGCACTATGGCCATGGCATGTAAATCATACTTTTCATGATAAGTTATTCGTGATTTTGAGGATATGACCAGTCATTCATGTTCGTCATACAGTCATGTTATGCCATACCAATTTTGGTATAATTCCCAATAACGATACGGTCTGGAGAGCAAAAAGTCGTTGGCGGCTAGATAGCTAGATACGCTCAAAGTCGCCGAAGTTCGCTAACATGCTTCGCATTTAAGGACAGCGAAAATCGCTCACGATATATTTGGGCGCGTGGCGTCTCCTGCTAGGCTTCCCTGTATCGTCTGCGCTCACGCGTTGAGCGAGCAAAGCTAGCACACGGGAGCAACAAATGCACTTAAGGCATATTCAGCCCTGGCCTCGAAAACAAAAAAGCGGCCAACCTTACCAGAAATCCACTCTCTTCGACTGGAAAACAAAACCACGCGCCGAGACCGATCCGAAAAAAAAAATCCCCAATGATGTATAGGGGAAGCATAAACATGCTCATGAGAGAAATATATGGGGCGCCATTCAGGACATGGTACTATCTAATACTAAAATGTGATTACAACTATTACGGCGTGCATTAGAGCGCCGTGGTTCATTTTTAAATTTGTGCAAATGTTTTAGACGTCCAGTGCATGACGTTTCTGATCTTTACTTAATTTCGGATGGGAGAGGCTTCTTTACCCTCCCCTCCTTCCTCCGCACCCTCACATATCTTTTCGTTATCACCACTTCCCTTTCTAACCCTTGTTTTGTACTATGCACGGCTAGATAAGCTCTGCCCTCGCCTTCCTCATTTCTATCCTCCTCGCCCTCAGTCGTCTTTCCTACCTCCTCCTACTATACTATACTGCGCATGCCTATGCCATACCATGATGGCTATGCTGTGCTTTGCCTTATCCCAATCTCATTCCATCCTTGCGAACTGTAATTAGAAAAATTCTAGGAATGGATGCGATTTGAACCCGGGACCTCTGCGTGGCAGTCGAGTATTCAACCACAGAGCTACGCTGGTTCTTGAAACTCCTTCGCGTAAACGCCCTATACACGTGTCATGTCGACAAGGAACCGTGTTAACACATGTAATAGAGCGTCGTATAAAAGTGAAATAACAATCAGGCGTCACACAATGGGACTTGCGCAACGAGTGGATCGTTAGATGAATCCAACCCATTATAAAAGACACAGCCATAACTCTTCATCATCAGCCAAAGCAAAAAGTGCGCATAATGCCTTGCATATGTGTAGCGCGATTTAGCTTATTCGCAGAATAACGAACAGTGGTATATTGGGTGCGTCCAGGCTTCCTGAAAATTACGGTGGTTTATGGAGTAATGGGTACCTTGCATGTGTACTTGTATTAGTTTAGAATGTACTTTTTAGAATGTACATTGGATTGTATTTTTCAACCGTTCATTAAACGAATCTTTCACTGTGTGTATTAGGCTTAATTACGAGAACAACGCACATCAGCTATCACTGAGATATGTTTCGAATTTGTTGTCTAGAGGTTTCTGTAATGAATGCAGGAAAAAAAATCGCCAGGCCTGCGTAGAACATGCAGCATAGTTCTTGCGAAAGCTGGAACACCGTCCTTTCTAAAGCCCGTTGTTGACTCCCTTGGGGCAACTAATACAAGTACACATGCAAGGTACCCATTACTCCATAAACCACCGTAACTTTCAGGAAGTCGGGAAACACCCAATATGCCACTGTTCGTTATTCTGTGAATGAGCGAAATCCGGCTACATATATGCAAGGCGTTAAGCGCACTTTTTGCTGTGGCTGATGACGAAGAGTTATGGCTGTGTCTTTTATGATGGGTTGGATTCATCTAATGACCCACTCGTTGCGCAAGTCTCATTGTGTGACGCCTAGTTGTTATTTTACTCTTCTACGACTCTCAAATACAAATGTTAACACGGTTCCTTGCCCGACATGACACCTGCATAGGGCGTTTATGCGAAGGAGTTTCAAGAACCAGCGTAGCTATGTAGTAGGCGAAACTATTAAAGGCGAAATGCGAACAGAACCGAGGGAGCACAATGAACTTGACGGCAGTGACAACTACATCACAGACACCTGCGAGGCTGTAAACATGCCTACGAAATGACTGCCACGGGCGCAATTTTTTAGCAATATTACTGAGTTCCCTAGCCCATCAGAAAAGAAGCTGGCGTCATTCAATGATGACAAGAAAGCGACAGGATCGGTTCAAGTGACCAGTGGGGCAACTTGTAAGCGGCACAAAGCATGCGACGTACAAAAAGCGTGAGATTTCTATTGTAGAGGCTGTAATGAAGAGTGAAAGCCTTGGCTCTTTGTTTGAGTTCAAGTGTATAAATGGTGAGTGTCTTTCAGAGGACATTTTTTGGGGTACACATCACATCACACTGGTCCAACTGGCCACATTCTCAGTGACCCAGAACAAGAAGGTGAAGTGTGTCCAACTTCGCAACTGTTTACAAGAGCGGTTAAGGTGCAGAATATGCTGCAGGCATGTTGCAACATTGTGTGTTTGAACGATATGATAAGCGCTTGCTATTACACACTGTTTCCAGTCTTAGATTTTCTCACAATATAGGTGCAATAAGTTTGTCAATTGGGTGAGTAAAATAGCGCACATTTTGACAGGGATGGAGAAAGCAACACGGCACCAGTGCTAACAATAAGAAATGTTTATTTGAAGCAGCAGAAAAAGATGTACGTACAGAAATAGGTGAGGTGAGTGTGCATGTCACACAGGCATGACAGCAAACCATCTGAAATTGGCACAAAGGAATTCAAGTTGCTTTTCGGGCAAACTAATGGGAGGTATGCTAACACACCGTGTGCTCAACCGCTCAATCATTTCGGGTTCACTTACCTGAGGACTAACTCTTTTTTTTACAGCGAAAGCTGTTATCAGATCACAACGGAAGTGGCAGTGGGCTAGTTGTCCGCCGCCGCCGGTGTCCGTAACCACTGTCACGGGAAATAAGAAAGAAATGACACGAGAAAAAAAGTTTACAGGAACGTCGGCCACTCTTACTGTCAAAAGCGAGGTCTTGATGACCTCGCTTTTCAAGGTCAAACGATGGCGTCAACGTCGGAGATAGATACCACCGGTAGTGCGTGTTATTCTTTGCTTCCACCCGCCACTTGCCTAGCTATTGGTAAGCAGCCACTGTGTGCTCTCGGCCATGGCTCTGGTGACAGTGATGGTGTTTGGGCTCTTACATATATTATAGTGAAAGCTGTTATGAGGTCACAAGAGCCGATTTTGGCGCCGTGTTTTCCCGCTACCGGTGCCGCTGCCGCCGGTGTCCATAACCGCCCTTGTGCGAAAGCAGAATAAATGAAGCGACAAGAGAATTTCTAGGAATGGACGGGATTTGAACCCGGGCCCTCTGTGTGGCAGTCGAGTATTCTACCACAAAGCAACACGGGTGCTTGAAACTCCTTCGCAAGAACGCCGTCTACAAGTCTCATGTCGGGCAAGCAATCGTGTTAACATATGTAATATTGCGTCTTAGTAGATCAAAATAACCAGGCTTCAAACAATGCGAATTGCTCAACGAGTATAGGTCGTTTATTGGATCCAACACATTACGAAAGGCACAGCCATAATTCTTCATCGTTGTCAGCCACAGCATGCCAACAAACTGTACATAAGATCTGTAGCAGGTACCACGCTTCTCCGCAGAATTACGAATAATGGCATGGCAGCTGCTTTTCTACTTCATGAAAGTTACGATGATTTATGGCGTGGTGGGTACCTAGCAAGTGTACTAGTACTAGTTGTCCCAAGAGAGTTTACCATGGACTCCAGAAGGGCCGCTCTTCCTGCTTTCGCTGTGTGACTGTGCTGCGTGTTCTGCGCATGCCTGGCGATTGTAGATGCGAAGCATCTTATGAAGGAGACCTGTCCCCTCATTGTCCGCCGTAGCCAGATGAGGATGACGATGACACTGCCATCTCGGCACAGCATATGCAAGGTAGCCATTATACGCCATGACGATGACGATGACACTGATGACGATGAAGAATAAGCGCGCTCCAGACCACACATTCTCTTTCTGCCATCACCGCACAGCACATGGAATGTACCCACTATGGCGGTCTCACAAAGATCGACAGCATTAAGAACGAGCAGTCCCGCGCCACCACCATCGCCGTTCTGCAGCGGGATCTTGCCACCGACGATGACCACAGTGAGTACGCCGTTTGCTCCACGTGCAAAGATTCGTTGGTGGCGGGCAAAGACCCCGCAATGGCCGTGACGTACGGCTACTGCTACCCACAGAAACCGGATCACCTGCCCGAGCTCAACCCGGTGGAGGAACGGCTGATCGCTCCGCGTTTGCCCTTCATGAGCATGAGGGGGGCTAACGCTACTACAATAAGGGGAACGTGCATAGACATCGCCTGCTCAAACTTTAAAGTGCAATCTTCGCACCAAGATCCCTTAACTTTATACTTTACGGACCACAAGCGCGTTATACTCAAGGAGAACGTTCTCCGGAGCTTAACGTCGTCTACGATGGTGTACAAAGAGCAACTTTACAGAACTCCCATGGCTGCTTCGCATACTACTCAGGGTTCCCTTACGGGGAGATGTGAGCGATTTTTTTCGTTTTTCAATTTTGTTTTGACAAACACGTCAACTTCATCAAATTCATGCTGACAGCCACATGAGCCAAACAGCATGGCTAGATGACCGTCTTTGTTTTAGATGCGAAGCCTCTTATGGCGGGGGCTTTGTCCGTCCTTCCTGCGTGCCGCGTCCGGTCACTTTCATCAAGTAGGGAAGCACCCAGTATGCGAACCAGAACACTGTAGTACACCGCAGTCATCAGAGTCATGGCCGAGAGCACAGAGTGGCTGCTTAGCAATGGCCAGGCAGGTGGTGGATGCAAGCAAAGAATAACACGCACTACCAGTGGTACCTGTCGCCCAGATTGGCTCCATTCCTTGATCTTGCTTGCATGTGCTTGCGGGGGCTTTGCCAGTCTTCATGAGATTATGGGCAATCTAGTGCATGTAAGCCACAACGACATTACGTCTTCTCTCAGTGTGCTTGACAGTGCGGGCGCATTGATAGGATGGTTTGTGAAGTAATCTTCTTGCCAGTCCTACCCGTAGATTACTCATATAACCAGCTTCCAGCAATCAAGTGGCTTTATTCCGAAGTGCCTGAACAGTCAAATGCAGACATGTTTTCAATACGTCATTACGGAAGGTCATGTTAACAATGCTCCTTTCTACCAGCTTGGAATGCGACAAAAGGAACAGCATTAAAGGATTGTTCGCTCAAGGTTCATAACACCAGCAGGTGCGTTGACGGCTACAGTGAAACTATCTCCAGAAATCTTAATTTTCCCTCAACAAGAAGCTCAAATGTTAAATCTGGAAACGTCGTGCACTCGCGTAGTATAAGAATGATACAAGCACTCGTCTCAAGAGCGCTCGAGTCATTGTTAATGAAAAACTGAAAGGCGCCCACAAATCTGATGGCCTTTCAAATGGTAGTATGAGTGAGACTGTCTACTGACAAATTTGCCTAAGAATAAATCATTATGAACAGGAGCAATGGAAAAACCAATACATATGACTTGCTTTTCCAAGCGTGGAATAGCGTGCTATTCAATGAACATAAATCTTAGATAAAAACCCAGTATGAAAGTTCTCAGCCATGGATGTTTTGGTGACTCCTTGTGGGCTGGTGAAAGTTGAGGGAGCCCTTGCAGTGAGAGTAAGGCCAGGGGTCATAAATTAACACAGCATGCAGCGTGGAATAGGCGCCTTTTCTTTCTCCCTGGCAAAGAATGGTCAAACTAAAGTGCCGTGCCTATTTGATCTTAAAAAGCTTGTCAATAATTTACGTGATCTGCAGCCGCATTCAACCATGTTCGCTCTTCCATTATGCCAGCCTGGATTAAGCATGCTTGCGTGAATACGTCGTAGAAAACTGCAACGAAAGCATTACAACCATCTCATGAAAGAGGGGACATGTAAATCCGCTCAGCCATAATTAAATAATGATATGCGGTAAAACATACTAAAATTTGAAAGGAGCCGCTATGATGGGGAATCATGTGCCTGCAAAAACCGCATTTGTTTTATTGAGATAGCAATTATATGGACACTCTCGGCTGATTTCTGCCGTCGCCGTCATGCTCCGGATATGTATATATATATATAGAAGGCACGAAGAAAAATTAATCAGAATAAAAAAAATTCCAAGGAGTCCGACCGGGCACTCGAACCAGCGACCCCTCGCTCCGCAGCATGCTGCGGTAGAGCACTCAGCGTTACGGCATGCATGTGCCGGTATAATAATAACGGCAATCTATTTATAGACATCATTTACGGCTGGCGGTATGCAGATCTCGCAGGAGCTTGACCATGTTTTCAAACACGCTACGCTCGTACATTTTCTTTCAATTTGAAAACTGCCCTTGAGACGAGCACGAAAGAGGGGGCCCGTTTCTGTATCCACTCGTGATGTTCAACGACAAAAAGAAAAGAACACCACCCGCACCCTACGTCAAACGCCACCACGTGGCAGGAGACGCAGAGGGGTCATTCCGTGCGCCGAGCTTTAAAAGAAGAAGATATATCTAAGAGCATCGGGTTCTGCGTTGTCGACACTCTCAGCGCGTTGCTCAAACATAAATGCGTCACAACTGTAATAGTTGTTAGTTCACGCTTGTCCTGTGTATACCTGCGCGTCCTTTTCGATCATCCTTCTTTGTGCTTCAGCGGGAAGCTGTAAGTATCGCTGCTCGTCAATCTTTGCGTGACATTCCAATTTCTTGCTATCGCATTCATTGCTTCGCCCTTGCGGCGAAACTGTGACTTTTATTGCGATAGCAATTATATGGACACTCTCGGCTGATTTTTTGTTTTCGAGGATGGGTTTTGCGGACCCCCCATTTGACAGCCACTGACGTAGTAGTTGAAAACTGCCGACTGCAATGCCAAAAGCATTCTGGCTGCTTTCTCAGAAATGATAACGTGCAGAGGGCATTCAGATTCGTGTGTCTTTGAGTTTGCGCTAAAGAACATGTCGCTTGTTGGAAGCAAGCTGCTGGTTGCTGGTTGCTGCTGGTTCGCTTGCTGGTTGTTTCTACTCCGCGCTGTTTTTAATTATGAATACGTACCAACTGGCTTACGTTCACTCTCTCTTAAAGGCCCACTCCGGCTATTTTTCGAGGTCAATGGATCTCTATATACAGCGAAACCTCGGTGATACAAATCTCACGGGACCACCAAAAATATTCGTATCATCCGAAATTCGTATCACCAGAAAGCATAGGAAATTAGCATGCGACAAAAGAAAGCTGCCGCACATTTTTATTTATTGTTTTTCAGGGCCGCAAGCAACGTTAGGAAGAACTCTGAATGATTGTCAGTTAACTTTTTACATGTCGACAATCATACCAGCACTCGTAAATCTACGGCCCGTACGCACGTGTTTAATTAATGAACCAGATGCGTTGTTACCCGCGACAGCAGTAGCGCCTTCCAAAATTTAGTATGCTTTTTCGCATTTCACTGAACTACTGCCACGAAAGTAACGGAAGAAGCGCTTTGACGCGATAGATCGAGGCCACAAAAATTTCAGAACCACGGTCCTATGTTATGGTTTTGTTATCGCAGAGGTGTTGGGGATGTCTTTCAGGAGACTTACGGCCGTGCCCGCACAAGTGCGAACCTCAAAAGTCGCGCATGTTGACGTTGTGAGGCCTTCGCCAAGACCGTCCTGTCCTTCTTTCGGTCCTTGTCCACCTTTCATAGGATGTCTGATGCACGAGGCAGGCACGTGTAAACACAGTACAACGACAACAGCCCACGTCGATGCGTTAGAAAAAGTGCCCTCTGTAATATAAACGCGAAGGCCCACGGAGGCAACATCAAAGCCTCAAAGATTCGGGCACACAACCTCGGAGTCCGTGACTCGTCTCTGAAGGTTTATTCTGACCGTAAGAAAAGTATTTTAAATGCGAAGCATTTCTTAGCGAACTTCGGCGACTTTGAGCGTAGCTATCTATCTAGCTATCTATCTATCTAGCTATCTAGCCGCCTACGACTTTGTGCTCTCCTGGCCGTATCGTTAATGGGATTTATACCAAATTTGGTATGGCATAACATGACCGTATTGCGAACATAAATGGCTGGTCATATCATGAAAATCATGACAAGCTTGTCATGAAAAGCATGATTTACCGGCCACGCTCCTGGCGCGCTCCCGGCCGTTTGGTTAGCTTGATATACACCAAATTTGGGATAGAGTGACGTGACTGTATGATGAACATAAATGACCAGTGGTAATATGGAAATCATGATTTGTCATGTGCGACATGACTTGCATGCCGCGCTCATGGCGCGCTCGCGGCCGTTTCGTTAGCTTGATATACACCAAATTTGTTATTGAGTGACGTGACTGTATTATGAACATAAATGACCAGTGGTAATATGGAAATCATGACTTGTCATGTGCGACATGACTTGCATGCCACGCTCATGGCGCGCTCGCGGCCGCTTCGGTAGTCTGATATACACCAAATTTGGTATTGAGTGACGTGACTGTATGACGAACAAAAATGACCAGTCGTAATATGAAAATCATGACTTGTCATGTGCGACATGACTTGCATGCCACGTTCATGGCGCGCTCACGGCCGTTTCGTTAGCTTGATATACACCAAATTTGGTATTGAGTGACGTGACTGTACGATGAACATAAATGACCAGTGGTAATATCGAAATCATGACTTGTTATGTGCGACATGACTTGCATGCCACGCTCATGGCGCGCTCACGGCCGTTTCGTTAGCTTGATATACACCAAATTTGGTATTGAGTGACGTGACTGTATGACGAACATAAATGATCAGTGGAAATATGGAAATCATGACTTGTCATGTGCGACATGACTTGCATGCCACGCTCATGGCGCGCTCGCGGCCGTTTCGTTAGCTTGATATACACCAAATTTGGTATTGAGTGACGTGACTGTATGACGAACAAAAATGACCAGTGGTAATATGAAAATCATGACTTGTCATGTGCGACATGACTTGCATGCCACGCTCATGGCGCGCTCACGGCCGTTTCATTACCTTGATATACACCAAATTTGGTATTGAGTGACGTCACTGTATGGCGAACATAAATGATCAGTGGTGATATGGAAATCATGACTCGTAATGTGCGACATGACTTGCATGCCACGCTCATGGCGCGCTCGTGGCCGTTTCGTTAGCTTGATATACACCACATTTGGTATTGCGCGATGTGACTGTATGACGAACATAAATGACAGGTCCTAACATGTAAAACATTACATGCAAATTTTGTAAAGCATGATTTGGCTGCTTCGCATTACATCGATTCCCACAGTGCGTGGGATCTGCCGGCTTTTTTCTTACACCGTGATTCTGACGATTAGGCGGTGCGGCGTACATGCCCGCGCTTGCGTTTCCGCGCTCTCACGTTCTTACCGCGTCTTCCGCGACAGCGCGGACAGCACCTCTTCGTACCTGGAAGGTAGCGTAAATTCGTATCAAACGTCGCGGGGTGAAAATCGGTTCGCAACAACCGTACTCCATTACATTGCAGGCAAATGGGCCTTGGCCGGGACCGAAGGAAAATTCGTATCCCCCCGAAATTCGTATGAGCTTTGTTCGTATCACCGGGGTTTCACTGTTATTCGCTGGGTACGTTCCTTTACACGTCTCCGTCATTTATGCCAAATTACAGGTTGGAGAGATGCGCAGATTCTCTACAAATGAATTTTATAGATTGCTCCGACTCTCCCAAGTGGCTTCCCACAATTGTTGGAAACATTGTGTTCGTGACGTGGTTTGTGGCAAAGCGACGGAAGCGACGGAACCGAGGTGCCACTGCATCGTCTGCTGTGCCCAAAGCAGTGATCGCATGTGGTTGGCCGACGCTTCCTTGGTTCGGCGTGCGAATTTCAGTTAGTTGTGGGCCTGCGGGCGATGGGTGGCAAGTGGTGTAGCATTGTGGCTAACATTCCTCACTTAGAAGAATATCATTACGTACACACATCTGTGCGTACGCGGCTATGGTGATTCGTTCATAATGTGCGCTGCATGTATATTGATGAATGAAATGTGTATTGAATTCAGTGAGCGTGGTGTGTAGAATGTGTCTCGCAGACCTAGCATACGTATACGTACTAATGAATGTGTATGTAAATGTGTTGTACCAGGCTTCCAGCGTCCTTTCGTAATCCATGAATGGGCCTGACTCGCCAATTATCCGCCAAAAGGCCATTCTGTAGCATCAACGGGCATCGTGAACGTTTTTTTTTTTTTAGAATCGTTGAATCCCTCCAGATGGCGCCAGCTACTGCCTACTTCATGGCTGTGGCGCTCTCACAGCTCCACTTACTTATATATTGTTGAACATCTATCTATCGAAACTATGAACTGCTGTGCCGGAATTGTTTTTCTGCGATCGAGTGCATATATTGGAGGTATATCTCTGGGCCTATTGCCCCGTAAACGCGTGGATAACGTCGCTATACGGTGTGATTCTTCGATAAATGAAGACAGCAAGCCTAGCCTGCAGTATCCGGGCGAGAACTTTTTTGCAGTATCCGTGTCTTCCAGAGTGAACGCCATCAGGCTTGCTGAGCAAAACCTACAAGTTCCTTCGTTCCGTTTCGCAAGGTTTTCGCCACGCAAGGTTTGTCTGCTTGATTTTATTGTCATAACACTCGATATTAAGCTCAGCGGGACCGTTTTTAGTGATTACCGGTGCCGTATACTCTTTATCAGTTAAGAATCGATGCACTCGCTAGGCCTAATCGCTTCGTTAATTTGGTGTCAGCCATCTTGATCTTGACGAGGGAGGAACCGTTCCTCCTTGCGAAAGAGAGGAACCATTGCTCCATTTAAAGACGACAATTGTGAACATCGCTGTTTCTCCCTTAATGGAGCAAGGGTCGCTCCATTTTTTTAAGAGTGTAACCCTGGTAAGTTTCACTCTATGTACTGGGACATGGTTTAGTGGTTAGCGTACGCGGCTGCTGATTCAATGGTCGCGAGTTCGAATCCTGTGTGTTTGTTGTGAATTTTCTGTAGTTTACTTCTGAATTGGTTTCTGTGTATTAACTGTATAAGTCGTCCAATGCGTGTTTCAGCCTCCAAATTCGCAGTAATTAAACCAGAAACTGTAATAAATTTATTATTGCGATAGCAATTATATGGACACTCTTGGCTGGTTTTCGCCGTCGGCCGCCGCCGCCGCCGTCATCCCCCGTATATGTATCTATATATTTATAAAAGCACAAAGAAAAATAATTAAGAAAATGCTTCCGATGGGCGGCATCGAACGAGGGACCTCTCGCTCTGCAGCGAGAGCGGCGCTAACCACTGAGCCATGAAAGCTCACGACATTCAACGTTCAAACGGCGAGCTATTTATATACAGCGAGTTTTCAGCGTGTTTTCAGCATTACCAGCGAGATGGCGCAAAGGCCGCGCTCGGCGGAACTTAGCTCGGTGCCCGCCCCGCTCGTCGCGACGCCCGCGCGCATGCACTGATCTCCCTCCCGCTCTCTCGAGCACTTTGCAAGGTATATGTAAACTGGTAGCGTAACTTCCATAGAAGCCCATGTATCCAGTAGCTGGCGGCTCGTTGCCACCGTCACCATTTACGTATGGAGGGGACAACTAACAGCAAACAAAAAATAAAAAATAAAATATGACGTCACAACCGGAAGTGGTAGCGACGTCGTGCACTTGCCCTAAATGGCGCGAAATTGAAATGTTTCTTAATTGCTGACCTTTCACATGTCTTTTGATAAATACGCGATTTTATTGCGCCTTTATGGCTCGCCAGATGGGTGCGCGAGAGAAAAGGAAGACCAACAAGAAAGATTGAGGAAGCAAGGTTGTTTTATTAGCCAAAAAGTGTACTTGCAATATACACCAAAAACTTTGCAGATGAAGAAATTGTGATACTACTGTTCACGAGCACAATAGCACAAAGGTTCGAAAACTCACGTTGTCCAATCGTGGAACGACCGCAGCGAAACAGCAGCCTTGAGAATATCACTTCGGCAGCCTTAGAGCACAGCGTTTCTTCGCTTAGCGTGCCACATTCACCATCACGAAAGGCGAGGGCACGCAGACCGTGCCCCAGCGAAGGCAGTCGGCAGTCACAGGAGCGGCTATCTACACATTCTGTGAGCTAGTTCAGCTCTGAAATGTCACGCCAGTAAACAGCACATAAGCAAATAAGTAAACTACTGAAGGTACGCACGAAACCACCACGCAAAAGTGGGCGATGCCTCGTTGACCCGGCAATGCGCCGAACTAAACACAAGCAGTGATAGCAGACTGTTTGCATAAGCCCCCCTATTTATGGCGCTCGGCCAAAAGATGAGGCAATCAACCATTTTGCCAAGTGTCAGATAAACCGTAAAGTAAATTTCTAGTTTACATTGGCATATATAAAATTACGAGTATTCGAAAAAAAATTACCTTGAGTTTTTGGTTTTCTTTATTTGTCCCCTCTTCGCCTAGTCGCGCTTCAATCGCACGGCGGGCGTTGATGTCTGTGGCAATAGGTTTTCGATCACTTTTCGTTCCAAGTTTCGCGACCGAAATAATTCGACCATGAACTTTGCTCCGTGGGGGGTAGACGCCCTTGCGTGAGCTTATCTCTCGGGGGTAGGGAGAATTGGGCGTTCGCTGGAACGATTGCGTTGTAGTCACCGAGCGCACGAAGGTCATTTCGCTCGCGGCAGTCCTCCAGTTTGCGAAAAGAACACGCTTTCGAAACACAGCGAAGTAACAACTGTGACACTTGTTAGTTCGCGCTCGTCTGTACCTGTGAATACGTTTCGTGCGTCGTTTTGTTTGAGCAGCGCGTTGAGTGTCGAGCTGTGAACGTTGTTAGTTCTCTCTCGTCCTGTGCGTGTTTTTTTTCGTGCATCATGTGTGCGTGAGCAGCGCGCTGCACGTTTCGACCTGCTTGCCATTCGTCGCTTGACATTCCAATTTGTTGCTATCGCATTCATTGCTTCGCCTTGTGGCGAAACTGTGACTTTCTTTTTTTTTGTCGAGAAAGAGCAAATGTTAGTCGCATCAGGGGTAACAGTTCGCCCGACGCAGTTACTAGGAAAAATGGGGAATAAATAAGTTACTCCCATAAAGGGGTGACCTTACACCCCGACATTTCGTCCCTCAAAACTACTGAGGACTAACACTTCGTCCCGTCACAGTTACTCCCGAAATGACGAACCTTTCATCCTTTAGGGAGTAATGGTTGTGGCAACGCAGTTACCCCACAAAGGACGAAGCACAGACCCATTTTCACCGTTTGCGGCTGAGAACATAGGTCGGCAAACTCACTCATGAGTCGACTCACTCAGACTCACTCAGACTCAGATCGAGCCGTGAGTCTGAGTCTGAGTGAGTCCGGGTGAGTAATATTTTGGTGAGCTTGAGTCCGAGTGAGTCCGGTTGAGAAAAATTTTAGTGAGTCTGAGTCCGAGTGGGTCCGGTTGAGGAAAATTTCGGTGAGTCTGAGTCCGAGTGAGCCCTAAGCTCAAGATGTATTTCTTGAGTGAGCCTGAGTGAGCTCTACACTTGTTTGCCTATCTACGGTTCTACTTACGCAACTTAGCTTTACTATCAGCCTTACGTAGGTTCATGTTTATACTCACGCCGACTCAAGCATACTTCAAAGCACTAGTGTCCATACGCCAGCTCAATATTTATTGGTCAGAGGCGTGAGTTTTGGAGGATGGGGGGGGGGGGGGGGGGGGCGTGAACTCTTCCCCGCCCCCGAAGACCGTTTCCCAGGAATTTTTGATAAAAATATTTCATGTGAGTTATCTCTTTAAAAAAAAAGTCCTTACTGTATTGCAACCACTGATAAGGTAAGAGATGAAAAGGCGCCAATTACAGCACCGATTACGCGAGATATTGGTGTTAACGAGCATTTACACCAAGTTCGAAGAAGCCAATTGTACTCTAATGGACTCATGAGTCGGCTCACTCGGACTCACTCAGACTCAGATGCAGCCGTGAGTGTGAGTCTGAGTGAATCCGACTGGGAAAAATTTTCGTGAGTCTGAGTCCGAGTGAGTCCGGCTGGGAAAGCTTTTAGTGAATCTGAGTCCGAGTGAGTCCGGTTGAGGAAAAGTTTGGTGAATCTGAGTCCGAGTGAGTCCCAAAGGCAAAACATATTTCATGAGTGAGTCTGAGTGAGCTCCACATGTTTTGCCGACCTATGGCTGAGAATGTATTTCTTTTGCTAGGGTTTGTACTTGAGGTGCACTTATGGGTACAGGCGTACCGCTGGAATTATGTCTTGCCACGTTTGAGGGTGTCTTAACTTTCCGCGAATTTATGGACATGTTGCATTATGCCTCTATTCATGACACTTTAGAAAATACTGCTTTTTGCGCGTTGATGACGAACATTTGGCTATAAAGACCAATTTATATAGCATCGTATGTTTATACGATGATATATAAACTTATATGACATCGTACGGTTGATTTCATGCTAATAGGTAGTATAGCGAGTGGCAAACCAAGGTAAACACAGTAGAAATAAATAATTTTTATTGCATGGTTTAACTATTCCACCACCACAAAGTGGTGTTTTTTCTGCCGTTGTAAATTCAACAAAATTTTACATTTTGTTGAAGCAGTAAATGTGAGTTTATGCCAGGAGATGCATAAACAGTTCATATTAAAATATGACGAAACCATTCCCTGGACAAGCATCAAAAGATGTGTCACAAAGGTTTATTACTGTGTTTGGGGGGCAGCAGAAAGGCCAGGTTTTCACAGGGTAATTTCTGTATTTATCAAAGTAGGGAGGAGCAGGACATCTGGATTTTGAAAAAAGGAAAAGGAATGTTAATGAAGTTTGATCAATTTGCGTCGGCAGGCTCAAAAATTTTTTTCACGCACATTTCTCATCAAAGGTTATTGTATCTTAGTTCTTTGAACAACATTTACTGAACTGCGACCTCGAATAAAGCATGAAGTGATATCAAATTTCAGTACCTTACCCGAGAAAACAAAGTGGCACGCGCGCTCGTTTTTATTTTTTATTACCGGGCATCTAAGCTGTTAAACCTGTTGCCACCAGTCAGTGCAGGGCGTGCCGCAATGTTTGGGAACATTCGCGATGCTTATAGTACACTGTTCTGTTCAGATGACGCACTCGACGCGAGACCACTTGTATTGTTGGATTCGCCGATCATGATTCGCCTATCACGATTCGCCAAAAGACGATGTGTATCCGCTACGGTAGCTTAGCACGTATCGTGTGCCGATACTAAGCTCGAGGGCGTGGGCTCGATTCCCAGTCATGGCGGCCCATTTTGATGGGGGCGAAATGCGAAGAATACGCGTGTGTAAAGATTTTGTGGATGTTAAGTAACCCTAGGTGGTCGAAATAGAGTTCCGCGCGATGGCATGTCCCATGATCGTTTCGTGTTTATGGCACGTGAAACATGAAAGTGGTGATTGTCGGCGGCGACTGTCAAACGAGTGGCGATCGTCAAACATGGAGGGTTCCTGTAATATTGCGAATACGCAATGCCGCTACAACACGATGCTTATTTAGCACTTATGTTCAACTGTAGCTATAAGAAATGACAGAAAACGACCGAAAACATTCGGATCAGCATTGTGACCTTCTCGTGCCTAGCGTCATCCTCGGTCGTTTCATTGCGGCAAACCTTAACATAAGTAAGGCCATCTAGTCCACCAGTCTATCTTTAACGTGTTGAGAGAAACACACAAGGTCCAACAAGCCAAAAAAGACAAAGAAAAAACTGGCAGATCCCGCACACTGTGGGAATCGATGCAATGCGAAGCAGCCAGCAAGGAGCAAGTATGCTGTACAAAACATGGATGCAATGATTTACATGTTAGGACTTGACGTTTATGTTCACCATACAGTCACGTCATGTGATACGAATTCTGGTGTATATCAAGCTAGCGAACTGGACGCAAGTGTACCATGAGCGTGGCATGTAAATCATGTTGTACTTGACATGCATGTCGTGATTTCAATGTTACCACCTGGCAACTAGGTTCGTCATGCAGTCTCGTCACGTAATATATATTTTGGTGTATACCAAGCTAGCGAAACGGCCGCGAGCGTGCCATGAACGTGGCATGCAAGTCATGCTGTACATGACATATCATGATTTTTATATAACCACTTATTTATGTTTGTCATACAGTCACGTCACGCAATACCAATTTTGGCGTATATCAAGCTAACGAAACGGCCTCGAGCATGCTATGAGCGTGGCATGAAAATCATGTTGCACATGACGTCGATTTTATAATTTTCAATTTACGATCTGTCATTTATATTCGTTATACGGACGCGTTGCGCAATGGCAAATTCGGTGTATATCAAGCAAGCGAAACGTCCGCGAGTGTGCCATGAGCATGGCATGCAAGTCATTTTGCATATGACATATCATGATTTCCATATTACCACTTCTCATTTATGTTCGCCATACAGTCAGCTCACGCAATACCAAATTTGGTGTATATCAAGCTAACGAAACGGTCGCGAGCATGGCATGCAAGTCATGTTGCTCATGACATGTCATTATTTCTATATGACCACCTGCCACTAATGTTCGTCATAAAGTCACGTCACGCGATAGTAAATTCGGTGTATATCAAGCTAGCGAAACGGCCGTCACCGCGCCATGATCGTGACATGTAATTCATTTTGAACATGAAATGCACTTCATGATTTTCATATTACCACCTCTCATTTATGTTGGTTATGCAGAAATGTCTCATCATACCAATTTTTGGGTATATCAAGTTAAGGAAACGGCCGCAGGAGCACCACGGCCATGGCGTGTAAACCGTACTGTTCATGACGAGTTGGTCATGATTTTCATGATATGACCAGTCACTCATGTTCATCATGACACGAATCTCATGGTTTTCATATTACCACCTGCCATTTATGTTCTTCATACAGTCACGACGCGCAATACCAGTTTTGGTGAATATCAAGGTAGCGAAACGGCCGCGAGCGCACCATGAGCGTGACATGTAAACATGTTGAACAAGACATGCGTGTCATGATTTTCATATTACGACCTGTCATTCATGTTAGTCATACAGAACTGTCTGGTTATTACAATTTTGCTATATATCAAGTTAACGACAGGGCCGCAAGAGCCCCAAGGCCATGGCATGTAAACCATGCGGTTCATGATAAATATATCGTGATTTTCATTATGACTACTCATTTCCGTTTCTCATGCCGTCATGTTATGACATACCAATTTTCTTATAAATCCCATTAACGATACCATCTGGAGAGCACAAAGTGGTAGGTGGCTAGATAGATAGATAGATACATAGATAGAGAGATAGATACGCTCAAAGTCGCCGAAGTTCGCTAAGAAATGCTTCGCATTTAAAACAATAGTGAAAGGTGAGTTCCAATAAAAAAGTCACAGTTGCGCCACCAGGGCGAGCCAATGAATGCGATAGGAAGAAATTTGAATGTCACACGAAGAACGACATGCCCCTCGATACTTGCAGAGCGCCGCTGCAGCACAAAGAAGGACGCTTGAGAAGAACGCATAGGTATACAAGGACAAGCGTGAACTAAAAACTCTTATAGTTGTTACGTCTTTTGTGTTTGAGCAACATGCTGCAAGTTTCCAAGGTGCAGAAACCGATGCGGTTTGATATTTCTTTTTCTTTTGAACTGCGGCACGTGGATTGAACCATCTGCTTCTCCTCCCACGCGGTGGCGTCTGACGCCAACTGTGCCCGGCGTTCTTTTTTTTTCCTTCTACATAACGAGTGGGTACAGAAGGGGGCCACTTTTTCGTCCTCGTCTCCAGGGCAGTTTTCAATTTGAAAGAAAGTGTGGGGGGAGTTGCGTGATAGAAAACACACTCAAGCTCCTCGGAGGCCTGCGTGTCGCGAGCGGTAAATGGTGCATATGAATAGCTCGCCGTTATATCACCAGCACGAGCATGGTGCGTGGCTCTGTTGGCTAGCACAGCGGAATGCGGAGGGAGGCTCAGCTGGTTCGAATCCCCGGTCAGCTTCTTTGGAATTTTTACAGCGAAGACTGTTATCAGATCACAACGGCAGTGGCAGTGGGATAGTTGTCCGCCGCCGCCGGTGTCTGTAACCACTATCGCGGGAAATAAAAAAATGAAACTGGAAAAAATTTCCAGGAACGTCGGCCACTCTTACTTACTATCCTCATCAACAAAGCATGAGCACCTCTAACAGCGGCAATGTTCCATGCCCTTAACCTCGTTTTAGATGCGAAGCATCTTATGCTCGGGGCTATGTCCGTCCCGCGTCCCGCGTCCGGCCACTTTCATGAAGTAGGGAAGCACCCATTGTGCGAACCAGAACACTGTAGTAATATGAAGGCCGTCAACCAGAGTCGTGGCCGAGAGCACAGATAGGCTGCTTAGCAATGGCTAGGCAGGCAGTGTCTGTCACCCAGGTTGACTCCATTCCTTGATCTTGGTTGCATGAGTTTGGGGGGGGGGGGCTTACTCCGTCCCTCCTTCCCGCGTCCCGCACCCCACAGGGCATGCGCTTTCCCTCCCCCTCTTTCCTCTCCTACGCTCACCCCCCTTTCTCTCCTCTAGGAATCCTCTACTCTACGGAGCGGCCCCCGCGTCCCACACCCCCCACAGCGCATGCGCATCCCCTCCCCCCTCTCTCCTGTAGGAATCCTATACTCTACGGAGCGGCTCCCGCGTCCCACATCCCTACAGCGCATGCGTGCCTCTCCCCCCTCTCTCCTCTAGGAATCCTCTACTGTACGAAGCGGCTCCCGCTTCCCATAGCGCATGCACGTCCTCTATCTCTCCTCTCCTACCACACTTCTCAGACGCAGCATTACGAATAATGGCATGGTATATGATTTTCTACTTCACGAAAGTTACGATGATTTATGGCGTGGTGGGTACCTTGCGTGTGTATTTGTACTACTTGCCCTAATAGAGTCTACAATAGCCTCTAGAAAGGCTGCTATTCCAGCTTTCGCAGTGACCATGCTGCGTTTTCCGAGCAGGCCTGGCGATTTTTATTCAATTAATTTATTTTTCTTTGCGCCTTTTTTACAAATATAAATACATATCCGGGACATGACGGCGACGGCGATGACAAAAATCAGCCGAGAGTGCCCATATAATTGTCGTCGCAATAATAAAAAAAAGACGCCAGGTCTGCGCGGAATGCGCAGCAGCCATGGCTCACAACTGCGTTAGATACCATCTTAGTCAAGCCTTAGCTGCAGTGTCCGTGTGAATAGCAGTGTAACTGCTGTAAGCATTGGTACCAACACAAAAATCAACACGTAATCCAATATGGGACTCTGCTCACACTCCAACGCAAACTATCAGCGGGTTGGGGTCGACGCGGCATTCAAAGTTGTAGAACGTCTCAAAGTGCGAAGTCATCTACGGTGTGCGCACACATGACCCGTTATATCAGAGCAATTACGCCGAAGTAACCTGCGGATTGAGTGCTGGACCATTGGAAACGTACAAGTGTTGATCCAGCATACAATCTCCACGTCAGAGCGTGCGACAGCTGTTATCGCAGCCGTTCTGCAGGCGAACTTACCGCATACCAGACGAACATGTGCACGTCAATTCGAAACTACCCCGCACAAAATATTTTTGCTTATAGGGCTTGGGCCTATAAGTCGAGATAAAATGCGCAGGAAATGTCTTTACTTCACGATCAGTACGCTCACGAAGGCTGTCGTGTGACGTATTGCATGATCAGTATAGGTGAAGATAGGATGCAAGCGCTAGCCTCTGAGTGCTGTGGAATCACCTGAGACGAGACAAAAGAGTCGTTACATTGTAGCCGCTCCAACTCCACTATGAACTTGCCGCAACGTCATCATCATACTAGTACGACTTCATATTTTTAGGGCACCCCTGTCGCTGTATGTAAATCGATTAACTGAAAATCTTCCATAGATTAAATGATTAAATGAAACGTGAACATTGATGATGATTTATGATATCGTGGGACACTTTTCATCGATTAATCGCTCATCATTTTTACCACACCAAAGATGGACGGCGGGCCTTGAACAAAACAATGATTACAAGATGCCCAGGCGCACCCCTTGCTCCTTCCCTCCATCCGGAATAGATGCCCGCCTACAGCAAACACTCTCCATTCAAGCGCTCACGCAAAGCCTGGAAAAATCGACAATTTAGACACCATGCATGCTATAACCATGCCATGTCATGTGAAGCCACTGGTGTGCACGCATGCGCCGTGGCCCGACCGGGGACGTTCTCGCTCTTTCCCGAGCCTTTAGTGCGCTGTGAACAGATGAGTCACTAAGAAGCGTCTCGAATCCGGGCACAGTCCAATATAAGCGCACGGGGACGAAAGGAGGTCAGTGAAGAGCACTTTTGATGTTGAAAAGTGTGGTTCGGTTGACCAGAGATGATGCGTTTTGTCATGATGCAGTGCAGTCTATCAGTTGGAAGTGGTGAGAGATGACGCCGTGCGTTCAGTGAAGAAGTGTTTGGAAGACAATGCCGCGGAGCGCAGAAATATGAACGCTCACGGCCGTAGAAAATCCAGTGCCAGCGCTACTGTCTACGGGGAGAAAGACGTCAAGTTGGTGAATAAATGAAAGGACTGGAGCATATGAAAGTGTTCTGGAACACTCTCGTGTGCATGTATTTGAGCGCAATCGATTAATTGTTTCGTCATTATTAGTGAAACCCATCTGAGTTGTATTCTGTGTTAAACAGTCAAGTGGACATGTATGTGAGATGGTTGCTCTGACTTAATGGAGAACATATTTTTTTGTTAGTGTTATCAAGTCTTTGCTATCACTCAGTTATACGACCACAACAGGCGTTCGCTGGCTTGCCAGGACCTACCCTTACATTATCTGTTTTCTAATGGTGCATTTCGGGGGGGCCGATATATCAGCCCTTGGAGTATGCCCTGCGATTGCCTCACATTAACGGGTGTTTGACAATGGTGCTTTTCTTTTCGAAATGTGAGTCAGAGGTTTCGGTGCATTCTGCACACCATCTGCGAATAGTGCATGCGAGTTCAGGGGCATGGCCTCGACGATTGCGGGACACTTGCGGACTGTAAATTACTGAAAACCTCGCCCTCATCGTTCGTGATGCTGAAAGTCGCGTGTCTTGTGCGATCACTGTCTATCGAAAGAGCGAGGAGAGACAGCGGCATGGTGTGGTCATGCGCACGTGCGAACTTATATGATTTTTTGCAACTATGCTCCTGCGTCTGAATAAATTGCGTTTTTCAACGTGCTTCCATTACCCACTCGGCTAATTTGGCTGTCATGGTAAGCATAATTTGTGCCACACTCCCATAATCTCGATAGCTCGGCTTCAAGATAGTGAACGTATGACAATTATCAATGATATTACTTGACCTCTTTAGTCCATTCAAACAGGCTTGCCACAAGGTTCCGTTTGAGAAAATCTTTCAGAAATGAATGAACAAATGAATGCGGAATTAGCCAAATTTGCTTGTTCCTGTGATGCTAACAGGCTCACCATTGCTGCATTTAATATATATATATATATATATATATATATATATATATATATATATATATATATATATATATATATATATATATATATATATATATATGTGTGTGTGTGTGTGTGTGTGTGCGTTGTTCCATTGCGCGGTGTCTCCCCTGCGTCTTCTCTGGACCCAAATAAAGTTTGCATCATCATGATCATCATCATCATTGAACGTATTGACTCGTTTGCTTACAGTGGCATCGTCCTTAAATAGCCCGTTCTAGATCCTAGATAACTCTCCTAGATTGGCAGTTTCAGCTAGGCGCAGTCTGCTCGGAACTAGCTTCCAGTTACGCCCTCTTGCAAGCTCACGCACATTTTTAAATTCCAATTCTGCGCATTTTGTATTTTACTTTAGTCAACTGCCACCTTTTGTACCGCGTAGAATCCTATGGTTTGGCGTATAACTCTTACATTGAGCCAGTGCGACGGTTACAAAAACAAGCTGTACGTGCGATGACTTCCTCGCGAGATTATGAACACAGCAAACCACTGTTTTCTAGGTTGAAAAGTTTACCGTCTGACTTCATGTGGGAACTAAGATTCGCTACATGTATTAACAGCATTGTAAGGAGCAATGAACCATTCACTATTTAATTACTCTAACTCCACCGACAGTTAAGTAACCAAATATTTACAACTTCAACATACCATCCACAGATGGTATATTTAGACAAACTAGAGTTCAAAAAAAAAAAAAAAAAAACTTCATCAGAGTAGTTTTTGAACCTTCTAAGTACTGCTTCCTTTCCTTCTTTTCCCGCTTCTAAGACCAGTTCCGCCCCCGCACTCTCATAGTCCTTGGCCCCCCATGAAGTTCTCCGCGTCTTATTCCACTTGTTTCCCCCCACTGTCCCTATCCCCAACCCGTTTTTTCTCTCTCCTTTTTTTTTCCTTTAGCGGCATGCCGCCCAATTTTTGAGGCGATTCCCCCGAGAGCGCCACGTACGGTGACACTTGACGCATATGTCTGCCAATGACTTCGCCCATTAAACACGTGTTTCTCAGCCACCCCTTCCTGTATCACTTACCAACGACATTTTTACCTTTAAAAGTACGCCGCCCACTTCTCCCTCTTTTGTGACTGCTTTCCTTTGGTGCTTCCCATTCATGGGCGGTTGGTTGAAATAGGAAGACGCCATCGTCGAAAACCTTCGCGGTAGCCGGACGCGGCGCCCGTCTGCGGGTTTTCGAAGTTTCATGCTTCGTCTTTCCTTTATTCATATTTGTGGCGGCTCCGACTTTGTTGTACCCCCCTACCTTCTTCCTTTTCGTTTCCTTTTTTTTCTTTTTTTTTCTCGACTTTCTTTTTTCTTCCCTCCCCCGCCCCTATTTTTAGAGCTCCAGCTCCCCTTACCTCCGAGAAGAGATTCTATAGCGCCATTGCAACATTGCTTCAAATGAGACAGGGGCTACACTCATCTGCTTTATAGTTTTTTTCTTTGCAGTCTGCAATCACCATCACGGACACGCGCCACCACAGGAAATGACGTCAGTACTAACCCCCTTAAAACTAACACCCCAAGGATGACAAGGCGCCTTTGACAAAGATAGGTCCACCTTTGGAAACGTCGGCCAGCCTGTCTGAGGGACTTCCTCTCTTCTTCCTGCCTATCCCACTTATATGCATCATGAAACACGAAAAGTGATCATCGATGTCAACGCGAGTGTTGCGAAAAATCATAATGATATAACAACGCCACCTCATGATGTGATCGTTGCGTCACATATTTATTTATTTATTTATTTAAAAGTACCTTGCAGGCCCCTAAAGGCATTGCGTAAGGGGGGGGTAATACAAGAAACGTGTGAAGTGTACAAATGTAACAGATATAAATACATAAGGTAATGAGAACATAAAAAAATGTTACTGCAACATACGCTGGAATGTAGTAAACATTGCATTATGTGGTATACAAGAAAGAGTGGCAAGGAAAAAATACACTTTGAATGACGACAACTCATTTACACAATAAAACACGGCGCACTAAAAATACGAACAAAGTAATGGCAGAACGAATGGGACATGAGTTGGCTGTTGCAAAATATTACGTAACATAAAATTGCACACAGATAACAACCAAGACTATAAAAGAACAATGTAATAGCTTTGGTATGCAGCATTATTTTAACAACAGGGTGTTTAGTAGATGCTTGAAGTTATCTTGCTTAGTTTCGGAAGCAATAGTGTTAGGAAGGTCGTTCCATATCGCCACAGTATTAAATGCGAAGCATTTCTTAGCGAACTTCGGCGACTTTGAGCGTATCTATCTATCTATCTGGCTATCTATCTAGCCGCCTACGACTTTGTGCTCTCCTGGCTGTATCGTTAATGGGATTTATACCAAACTTGGTATGGCATAACATGACTGTATGACGAACACAAATGGCTGGTCATATGATGAAAATCGTGACTAATTTGTCATAAAAAGTATGATTTACATGGCACGCTCATGGCGCGCTCGCCGTCATTTCGTTAAATAGATATACACCAAATTAGGTATTTTGTGACGTGACTGTATGACGAACATAAATGACAAGTGGTAATATGGAAATCATGACATGTCATGTGCGACATGACTTGCATGCCACGCTCATGGCGCGCTCGCGGCCGTTTCGTTTGCTTGATATAGACCAAATTTGGTATTGAGTGACGTGACGGTATAACCAACATAAGTGGCAGGTGGTAACATGAAAATCTTGGCATGCATGTCATCTACAACGTCATTTATATGCCACGCTCATGGTGCGCTTGCATCCAGTTCGCTAGCTCGATATACACCAAAATTGGTATTGCGCGATGTGACTGTATGACGAACATAAATGACAGGTCCTAACATGTAAAACACGATATGCAAATTATGTAAAGCATGATTTGCTCCTTCCTGGCTGCTTCGCATTACATCGAATCCCACAGTGCGTGGGATCTGCCGGCTTTTCTATGTTATCATGAATTCGTTGTGACGTCACTGTGACATCATAATGTGACGTAAAACGACGACGTCATCCCATGTCATTGTCGCATGGTCATAGGTGCGCCGATCCCGGAGGCACGGGAGGTGTTGAAAGCTTGCGATGCCTCCGATCCCTGAGTCAATGCAAAAGCACGCTAGGTGCAGAAATCTTTCGAGTCGGTCAATACAATCGGCTGAGAAGAAGAAAAAAAATGGACTTCGGCTTCATGCCCTCTTAGATGAATGCATAAGGGACCATGCGAGTTTTTGTTTTTTCGACGACAGTGCACTGATGTATGAAATAGCGTCCCTTTTATACACCGGAACACAGCGAGTTCAGTGTGGGCTGCCATATTTAGACAGCGCGTCGCGCCGTCTGTCGCAAGCACAGCGAAGCAACACTCTGAACTGCCATGCTAGCAGACGCTCCGCAAATCAAACGCGAAACTTTCCACCCCGAGTCCGGCCGTAAGCCTGCTTCCCTCTTTTCCTTTCCTGGAAAGTTGTGCTGTTTTCTTGTGAAACGTCCAGAAGACCTTCCTCGTCAGTCCGGAGTGTCTACAGCGCGTGCATTGCAAGACCGCAAGACGAGCTAGTTGGTACATATACATCTTTAACAACCTTCGAGCGCGAACAGAAACAGGGACGAAAAGAGAAGCAACAACACAAGTGCTGTGTTGTTCCATAGACCTGTGCGCCGGACCCAAAATCGCCGGCGGCGGCGCGTCAACGGCGCGGGGTTCATCGGATCGGCGGCGGCGCGGCGCGCGGGGTGGGGGTGGGGGGGTACATTCAATATTCAAGAGTTGGTGGAGATAGAAGTTTGTCTCTTGAATAATAATAAAAAAAAAACTCTTTTCCGAAAGGACAAGTAGTGAATGCGATAGCAACATGTCATAATGTTATAACGAACTAAGGCTAGCAGCTAACTATCTTTCATCCGATCTAGCGAAATTGCAAAACGCCGGTGTATGGGAATATGGCCGCTCCCGTGAGACAAGCGGTTTTCATGCAGTTTGTCGTATCAGTGGTAACAGAACGAAGCGGTGAGATGATAGCGTGTAGAAGGAAATACGAGCCGTTTGCTGATGCCTGCCGAGATAGCGCGCGCGCCAGCGCTCGCGACGGCGCCCTTACAGTCAAAGTTACAGGTGCGGATCGAGCCACGCAGCCCCCCTACTCCGGCGTCCCTCCATGCTCCTTCGTCCAGTGAAAGACGGACAGGGGTTCCTTTCTTCTCGAAGGACGGCAGCATCGACGGGAGGCCTCGCACGCGGACTGATGTTATCGCATGCGTCCTCAGTGTGATGGAGATGGGCAGTTTGTTTCATCTATGCTTCAGCCGTGTTCCTCGCTAGCACTCGCGACCTTTTACTCAGAGTACATCATACAATGCGCGTACAAAAGTTATCGGTTTGTACTTTATATGGAATATGACGGCGACAATGAAAACCTGCACAGTGTCCATATAATTGTTAACGCAATGAAAAAAATATATACTATACAAAAACTAGCAGTCCCGTATGCGAATACAACCGATGAGCGAAGCTCCTTAGAAATGGGACGCAAACGACTATGCGCCTGATCTCGCTGCTGGCTATCATGAAGGCGGTAGGGTGGGAAGAGCGTCTGCTGCGCTCGGTGACGGGAACGACTGAGTGAGTGAGTGTGCGGCGCGCGCAGCGCAGAGAGAAGGACAGGTGGGAGAGGGGTGCGAGCGGTGATGATGCAGGGAGCTTCGACTGCGGCGTTTCATTGTCTTTTTGCGCCGCCGCCGCATCTATGTTGCAGGGAGCTTCGACGGCGGCGACGGTAATGGTGGGGTGTGCGCCTAAAGAGCTTCGCCCCTAAAAACCAGGGACGCGGGTTGGCCTATTTTAACGCGATAGCGTTAAAGAGCTCGTTTCGCAGAAATTCCGGCGTCGGCGTCGTTGGTTGTGAGCGAAAAATCATCATCTTGTCCGTGACCGAAAAATCGAGAAGGATGCAAATAAAATAAATAATAAAAATTTTCGGGTCCGAGTGAGGATCGAACCCGGGTTGTCTGCGTGGCAAGCAGGTGTTCTACCACACAGCCATGCCTCTGCTTGGATATACTGTGAAAATAACTTCCTCTGCTTGGATATGCAGTGAAAATAACTTCCATGCTTCGCAAATGCAAGCGTCCTTTATATAGGCGTCGCAATATAACATGTAATATCCCAGGAATATTGCGTGGTACAAGCGTACATTGCCATCGGGCGTCAGAATATGGGACTATCATAACTATTCCATAGTTTAAAGCCAGCCACCCATTACAAACGGCACACACCTTACTGCGCGTATTCGCTTAACACCACGTAGTGGGTGCATAGCAAGTTCTAAAACATTTCCCACATTTGCCGCGCATAATTTCTCCTGGTTTAAAGCATACTACCCATTACATAGTATGCACTAAGTGATTTAAGTATGCACTAGGGACGGGATATCGCTATCGCGTTCAACTCTGAAAGGCGAAGCTTAAGGGTCCCCGAATTTTTTTGGAGAGCTGCATCTTCTTCGCTGCAAAGAGTTCGTCCGTTGGAAGAATCAAATAATGCGGCACCTCTTCCATTTGTTTCGTTCTCGCTTTCACTACAATTCCTGCAGGCTCTATCTCCTCGACACTTATTTCTTCATAAAGAAAATGTACAGTGTGAGCGCTAAGCGTTGAGCCTATCAGGATTTTGAGCTTGTCGGCTACACTGTTATTTCGCCTTACGCAATCGGAAACGCACAAAATTGTGCGAAATCGGTTAATCGCGCACGCTAATCATGCGAGATGAGGAAGAACGGGTGGGTGAATGCATGTCAAAGCAAAGTAGGAGACGATTCACAACTGATATTTCTCGTATATTGACCAATCAAAGATATGTGTCCTAATCACGTAACGTGAGTCACCGTTCTGGCGTCCCGTAGAGCACCAAAAAAAAAACCAAAAAAAAAAAAACTTGGCTGATCCCTCCGTCATAGGAATGGGTATAACACGAAAGTGAAGTGTCTTCACAGAAGCAGTGCTTATTGTGTAGTGATAATGAGAGTTCGTACAACGTCTATTGCTGTTTTACAGCTATAGCACCGTTTGACGTGGATGCACCCACGTCGACGCATAGTGGCACATTTCCATCGCGACGACTAACGCCCATGATCATGACTTAACCGCTGTGGTAGTTGAACTTTTTAACCTATACCTGGACCCAGCGTATCACGAATCGCACGCAAAGATCGCATCAACAAGCACGTAATAAACTCTGGCACTGTGCACTTCTTCAAAGCGTCGTCATTTAAGGAGAGAAACGGCACAGCGTGCGCTCCCGAGTTTTGCGGTAACCTACGCCTGTGCTCCTGCATACACTACCCCACTGCGTTTCAGCAACACGGGAGGCTAGCTTGAGCCGCGAACGCGCGCAGGCGTTCCACATCCCGCTGGCCACCGTCTCACTCCACCAAGGCACCATATTCGTCGGTCGACATCATTGCCTTTCTGCACCGCTCACTGGAGGAGTTTTATTAGTCCGTGCTATCGCACTCGAAGTAGTCGGCGACGAAACACTGTTGGTGCATGTGGAAGCGCACTACTCCGACAGCCGTCACACGCTAACACTAAGCGAAAGGCAACAAGCATAACTAGAGTGACACATAACTACGTCTAGGGCGACTCCCCAATGCTGGCGCGGCCAGTGTTTGTTGCTGCTATCGAAACGCTTTCACCATGACCTCCGAGATTGCGCGCCGGCGCGCAATCTCGGACGCCATGCTTTCACTGCATCGTCGACGAATCGTTCTCTATCGGTGCTAGTGTCATGCCGCATTACTTCTCTTCATCGCTCACAGATGGCGGCACCGCCCGCCGCCGCCAACAGAGGGCACCGAGCGAGAGAGATTGTGAGAGATATAAGGTGCTTTGGTAGAATATCCTCCGTCTGCTTTTTTAGCTCAGTCGGTAGAGCGTCGGGCGCTTGCCGTCGCGGGCTGAGGAGTCGGAGGTTCGATTCCGGGTGGGGGGAACATTTTTCTAAAAGTTTTTTCTTTCTAATTTGGTGGCGTCCATTTAATCAACGTCATACCCGTGACAGAAATGTGTCACTAAAGTCTTGGTGGGCCCCGGCATAAAACACTTTCGAGTTAAAAGAATGCACGCATATCCACGAAGTTAATGCTGACGATGGGGCGAAGCATCGTGCATCGGAGCGTGAATATCCGTCAAATGATTATATATTGTTTATGACTTACGCACACACGCACACACACACACACACACACACACACACACACATTATATATATATATATATATATATATATATATATATATATATATATATATATATATATATATATATATATAATGTTTATTGTTTATGACAAAACAGTTTTGGATTTCGGTTTCCTGCCGCGCCCGAGTACGGCCTATTTTTAAACCATATGTGCGCTCTGTAGACGGTTTTGCGCACAGATGTTTCACACCTGCGTTTTGACTGTGACTGTGACGACGCATGGACGGATTGAAGATAGAGGGACATGGTGCGGCGAATCGCGTTGTTAAGAGGCCACCGTTATCACGTCTCGTCGATAGATGGCAGCAGCGCACCGCTCGCGCGTCACCGTGCCCCCCTTCAACTGTGCACTACGGCGCATGGACGGATTGAAGATGGAAGGACATTGTGAGGTCTTAAGGGGCTTCGCCCCTAAAAAAAAAACACACGCACAAAAAAACAAAAAAAAAAAAAAAAACGAGAAACGCCCAGAGAGCATAACGCGCTCGATTTTGTATATTCAGAGGCTGGTTTGGGGCCCTTAAAAAGATAGGGCGTGCAAACAAGGACAAGAGACCTGTCAAGACACCGCAAACGCCACTAACCGAAAAATAGTAGAGGCGGAAAAACAGGCAGACAAAAAAAGAAAAAAGTTCACGCAGCTTCGCACTAGTGGTGCCAATCCTGAATCAAGTGCGGAGTTGGGCAGCCTTCTTTTATTGCGACAGCAATTATATGGACAGTCTCGACGGGTTTTTGCCGTCGCCGTTGCCGTCGCCGTCATGTCGCGTATGAAGTACATATTGAAAAGAGCCCCCTGCGCATCGTACGTTCCACCAGCGGGTATTAGCGGGCGAGCGGGAGCGATGAACGCGGCTGAAGCGGAGATCACAAAGCCGGCCCATCTCCGTCGCTCCGAGGAGCGAGGAGCATGCGATAAGATCCCCCCCAACTGTTAAACCGGCCCCGCCCGGCGTTCGTGAGCGTGAAAAGACGCGAGGGGAGGGGGGGGGGGAGTCCCTCGAGCGACCTTCGATTTTACGAGCGCGGTCGTCGCGGGCGCGCGCGTTATCTCCCCTTCTCGGCGGCCAACAGCGGGGGGGGGGGGGGGCGGTATACCCCTGTACGTGCTGCGCTCTCAACGCGAAGAAAATGTGGTGAGCAGAGTGTCGCTGGAGCGGCCGTATTCTTTTAAACGAGCGTTTTCTAGAGTTGCGTGAGAATCGCATCTAAAAGAGTTAGCTGCCAGCCTCACTTCGTATAACATTACAATTTGTTGCTATCGAATTCATTGCTTCACCTTTTGCGGTGAAACTGTGACTTTTCGTTTCTCTTCAGTTTTCTCTTTCCTTTCTCTTCTCATTCTTTCTTTTTTCTCGATTTCCGTTTTTTTTTAGTTTTTAAGTTTTTTTTTTCGCTATTTCTACGGATTCCTTCCTCTCTCTCTTTCTTGCTGTTTCTATTCCTATTTTTTTCCTTTCTTTCTCTCTCTCTCTACTTTTTGCTTGCTTCCTCTTTTTTTTTGTCTATTTTTATACGTGGTTTTGCCTGCGTTACGCCAAGCTACGACAGCATACGACAACCCGGGTCCCTAAACTGCTCCGCATTTTTAATATCAAGGCGCTCGAAGAACAAGAGGAAGACTTCTTTTTGGCGCGAGCGCGCGTAATATGTGACAGATAGCTATGCTAATAGTGGTTCTGCCTGCGTTACTCCAAGCTACGATAGCATGCGATGGGAGCATGCGATGAGAGCATACGACAGCTCGGGCCCCTAAATTGCTCCGCACTTATACTTATGTGCGCATTCCTGCGTAAGAGGCGATACCTATCAGTCAGTTGCACGTGATGGTCTACGTGAGAGATGATGGTTACTCTCTTGACTTCCCCTTGTGTTTTCACGTCGTATCGTTTTAAGATGAATACCTACGAACTAGCTCAGCTATCGGTTACTGCCTTTACTTCTCTATTTATTTACCGACTTGCTCAAGTAAAAAATGTGATGAAAAAAAGTGCATTGAACCATCGATATACATTACTTATCAATTTTATTTATCTATGCACAATGCACTAGGCCCAAAACTCCACAAATATGCTATCCAGCGACTTGGCTCGTCGCGCTTTAAGGCTGTTGGACGCCGCAGCGTTGAGGTCAGGCAATACTCTTGAGACTTCTGGAGGGAAAAGAGATTCGACAACTTCTGGCGAGCTATTCTCGAGGTGTCCATCTAAAAAAGATGTCCACAGTCCATTTCGGCAGAGCGCATTCAGTTACTCGAAAACTCGGTGGGCCATGATGTTTGCTCTTGGCCGCGTCGATTCACCGAACCCGCCAGCACATTCTCAGCGTAAGAAGAAAGTGGACGAAATTTACAGAAACAGGAACTTGTCAAGTCTGAACTTGCATATGAATGTGTCTCAGATGGTTGAGAATGATGCAGGGAATGCGTACCGACCTTCACAAGTACGTTAGACGGTCGTCCGCATTAAACCTAATTCGATGGCTTATGCCATCAAAATTTATGCACAGCCTCCGAGATGTACGCCCAAAATGGATGTCTGGGCGTTGCGTTCGTTGCGTTGAAGCGCATTCCGTCCCTCTCATTAGTGTCGAGAGTTGTGAAAGCTTCATGATATCAAAATGACGTTGCGGAAGGAAATCCGGAAACAGGGGGGCACACTGGTCACCGAACTCCAGCCAATCAGCTGTGGCCGAAATGGACAGTCCACCAGGGGGGACACATCGAGAATAAGTCCCAGCCCTAAAAAATGAAACATGACCATGCTGGGAACTTTGACCAGAGCTTGGAGCACGAGGGGGGGTGTGGCGTCGGAGGAAGTTAGTTTGCGGACGCGAGGTGCACGCGCTCGTGAATTTTCTCTTTTTTTTTTCACATGACCTCACCAAGCAAAAGGAAAACAAACAAGAACATGATGGAAATTGTGACACGAGCGCGATGTGGTAGTGGCTTCAGAGGAGGTTGGCTTCTAGTCTGCTAGGCGCGCTCTCGACTATTCTCTCTCCCTCTAGGGTTGAAGCGCATTCCGTTCCTCTAATTTGAGTCAAGAGTTGTGAAAACTTCGTGACGTCATAATGATGTTGAAGAGGAAGAATCAGAGAGAGAGGGCGCTGCTGGCCGAGCTCCCTCCAATCAGAGCCGACTGAAATGAATAGTCTATTCGAAGAAAGCTTCCCCAGTGAAGTGATGCATTTTATGCCCCGATTCACGTTCGGGTTAAAATGAAAGACTATCGGCGGCACGCCGAAATTATGGCACGGCGGCGGCGGCGGCGTGGTCACTCTAGAATCTAGAGTGACCACGCCGCCGCCGCCGCCGCCGTGCCATAATTTCGGCGTGCCGCCGATAGTCTTTCATTTTAACCCGAACGTGAATCGGGGCATAAAATGCATCACTTCACTGGGGAAGCTTTCTTCGAATAGACTATTCATTTCAGTCGGCTCTGATTGGAGGGAGCTCGGCCAGCAGCGCGCCCTCTCTCTCCGATTCTTCCTCTTCAACATCATTATGACGTCACGAAGTTTTCACAACTCTTGACTCAAATTAGAGGAACGGAATGCGCTTCAACCATAGACGGAAAAAACATGGCTTACAAAACGTGTCCTTACAGAAGTAGTTGAATGTTTTCTGTATATTGATAAAAGAGAGCTTGCACAATGTCTATTGGTGTTTAGCAGTTATACCACCGCTTAACGTGGATGCATTCACGTTGACACTTGGTGGTACATCTGTATCCCTACGACTAACGTCCATGATCAATGATTAAAACAAACCCTTGGGATCATAGATGCTTCTGGTAACTGTACGGTAAGAGCGGAATGAGAGAAAGTGGTGTGACACCCAGAATTGTGTCACTGAGTGCACGCCTAACTTAGGCTAAGGTCGCGAACGCGTGGCATGTTAGACTTATTGAACCCCACTGCCCGACCAGAGGGAAAAGCATCGCGCGTCGGGTCGTTCCCGTTGGCCGGCTGTAATTTTTCCGGGGCGAGCGTGAGTCGGGAACGCGGCCACGAGAAGCACTAACGAGTCGCAGAGCTTTTTTCGGTATGGATGGATTCTATGAGCGAGGCCGACGCTGAGCGTAACGTTGCCACCTGACAATCTATTAATGCGTCGACAAAACTGCACTTTTCCTATTCGAAACGCGCCGAATGGGACGGACGCGTAGAAACGATGCTTTGAAGGAACTAATCGTGGATTGTATGGTCATAATGCATTACTTCACTTAAACAAGAGCACTGCGAGAGGACAGTGGTAGATATAAAAGGCGCATTTGTCAACCGAGAGAGTATGTGACCGTGGCGCAGTGGATAGCGTGCCCGCCATCGCTTGTCGCTGATCAAGAGGTCATAGGTTCGGCTCCCGTTGGCAGAAATTTTTTCTTTGTCTTCTGATCATGTGTATTTTGTCGATGTCATTTCCGTGACGGAAATACGTCACTGAAGTCTTGGTGGACCCCGCCATAAAACACTTTTGTGTTAAAATAGTCGAGAGCACGCCTACCATCCAAGCCAATCTCCTCTGAAGCCACCACCACTTCGGGCTCGTGTCGCAATTCCCATCATGATCTTGTTTGTTTTCATTTTTCTTGGCGAGCTCATGTGTCAATAAAAGAAAAATCACGAGCGAGCGTGCTTCAAGTCCACAGACCAACCTCCCCCCGACGCCGCTCCCCCCCTTGTGCTCCAAGCTCTGGTCAAAGTTTCCAGCATGCTCCTGATTCATTTTTTATGGCTGGGGAGTTATTCTCGATGTGTCCCCCTAGTGGAGTGTCCATTTCCGCCGCAGCTGATTGGCTGGAGTACGGTGACCAGTTCGCTCCCTGTTTCAGGGTCCGGAACGTCATTTTGATGTCACAAAGCTTTCACTACTCTAGACACTAATGAGAGGGACGGAATGCCTTCAACGCAATGAACGCAGCATCCAGACTTCCGCTTTTGGGCGTACATCTCGGAAGCTGTGCACAAATTCTGATTGCGTAAGCCATCGAATTAGGTTTAATGCGGCCGCCCGTCCAACGCACCTGTGAAGGTCGGTACGCATTCCCTGCATGGTTCTCAAACATCTGGAACACATTCATAAGCAAGATCAGACTTGAAAAGTTCCTGTTCCTGTAAATTTCGTCCACTTACTTCCCACGCTGCGAATGTGCTGGCGGGTTCGGTGCATTGACGTGGTGTGTATGTGTAAATATATATATATATATATATATATATATATATATGCATGGTGTTTAACGTCCCAAAACCGCGGTATGATTGAGGGACGCCGTAGTCGAAGGCTCTGGAAATTTTGACCATGTGGTGATCTTTAACGTGCGCTGACATCGCACAGTACACGGGACACTACCATTTCGTCTCCATCGAATTGCGACCGCCGCGGCCGGGATCGAAACTGCGACCTTCGGGTCAGCATTCGAGCACCCTAACCGCTACACCGCCGCGGTGGACGCGTCGACGCGGTCAAGAGCAAACATCACGGCCAACGGCGTTTTCGAGTAACTGAATGCGCCCTGCCGAAATGGACTGTGGACATCTTCTTCAAATGGACACATCGAGAATATCTCCTCGGAAGTTGTCGTATATATATTTCTTTCCTCCAGAAGTCTCAAGAGTATTGCCTGACCTCAACGCTGCGGCGTCCTACAGCCTTAAAGGGAGACGACCCAACTCACTGGATAGCATATTCGTGGAGTCTCGGGCCTACTACATTGTGCATAGATAAATAAAATAGATAAGTAATATATCTCCATAGTTTAATGGACTTTTTCCTTACTTTTTTCACTCGAGTAAGTCGATAAATGAATAGAGAAATAAAGGCAATGAAACACTTGCAATAACCGATAGCTGAGCTAGTTGGTAGGTATTCATGTTAAAAAAGACACGACGTGAAAACACAAGAGTGAACTCAAGAGAGCGACCAGTTATCTCTCACGTTGACCATCACGCGCAACTGACTGATAGGTATCGCGTCTTGCCCGGGAATGCGCACATAAGTGCTTTAAGTGCGGAGCAATTTAAGGGACCGGGCTCTCGTATGCAGTCATCGCATGCTGTCATCGTATGCTGTCGTAGCTTGGCGTAATGCAGGAAAAACCACGAATAGTATAGCCATCTGTCGTATATTGAGCGCACGCTCGCGCCAAGGTCTTCTTCCTCTTGTTCTTCGGGCGCCTTGATGATGACATTAAGTGCAGGGCAGTTTAGGGACCCCGGTTGTCGTATGCTGTCGTCGCTTGGCGTAACGAAGGCAAAACCAGGTATCAAAATACAAAAAAAGAATCAAGCAAAAAAATAGAAAGAGAGAGAAAGAAAGGAAGAGATAGGAAGAAATCAGTAAACATTGAGAAAGAAACAGAGAGAAACGAAACCGAAAAAAAGAAAGAGCAGAGAAGAGGAATGAAAGAGAAAACCGAAGAGAAACAAAGAGGGCTGCCCAACTCCGCACTTCCTCCAGAATTAGCCCTACTAGGGCGAAGCAGCGTTTTTTTTTCTTTTGTCTACCTGCTTTTCCACCGCTGTACTATTTTTCAGCTAGCGGCGTTCGCGGTGGCTTCACAACTCTCTTGTCCTTGTTTGCACGCCCTGTCCTTTTAAGGACCCCAGAGCAGCCTCTGGAAACATAAAATAGAGCGCGTTATTCTTTCTTGCCCTTTATCGTTTGTTTTTAAATGCGAATGCATTTCTTAGTCGGGCTATGTCAGGCATCCGGCGTTGTCCGGCGTTGTCCGCGGAGGAGGAGGATAGGTTGAGGAGGTGTCCGCGCGCCAGCGGGTGTTATCTCTCCGCTCTCACTCCCTCTCCCATAGCAACAGCTGCGGGCGCGCGCGCTTATCCTCGCCCCTAGCAACCGGAGCAGGTGGTGCGGGCGGGAGTAGCGGAGGGTGAGGGGAGAGGAGGAGCGCGCTCTGGTGTGTGAGGGCGCTCGCATCGCGGGAGCTCGGTGGAGCTCCCGCGTGTGGGGAGAGAGTGTAGGAGAGGGTAGGTGCAGTGCTTCGCCGCTCCTTCTCTCGCCGTTCGCTCTCTCTCCTCCCTGCGCCCCACTCTCCCGTCCGCTCGCTCGCACGTATATATAAATGGAGTGAAGCGCGCGCGAAATGCATTCGCATTTCCTCACGATTCCCTTCGGGGAGGTGGGGGGCATTTGTATTCGTTATTTTTTTGGGCGCTCTTTGCGACGCCAGAACGGTGATTCACGTTACATGGTTAGGGCACATATTCTCGATTGGTCCATATACGAGAAATATCAGTTGTGAATTGTCTACTACCCTGCTTTGCCATGCATTCGCCCACCCGTTCTTCCTCACCTCGCGTGATTACCGTGCGCGATGAACTTATTTCGCACTGTTTTGTGAGTTTCCGATTACGCAAGGCGAATAACAGAGTGCAGCCGACAAGCTCGAAATTGTGATGGGCTCAACGCTTAATGCTCCCATTGTACACGTGCTTTATGAAGAAATAAGTGTCGAGGAGATATGGAAGGGAACGAATGGAAGAGGAACCAGATTATTTGATTCTTTCAACGGACGAACTCTTTACAGGGAAGACGATGCAGCTCTCCAAAAAATAGACAGACCCGCTTCCACGGTTACTGTACTTTTTTTTATTGCGATAAAAATTATCGACACTCTGCGCAGGTTTTCATTGTCGCCATCTTATTCCGTATACAGCCCACATCGATAACTTTTCTACGCGCCCTTCCTGTGCGCCCTTCCTGTGCGCGTCGTTTTTTTTTTTTATCCTGCGTGTGCGTGCATTTTTTCCTTTCATTTTTTTCTTCTCTCTCTCTCTCTACACCCTCTTTCTTGCCCCTATTTCCCCTCCCCAGTGCTGGGTAGCAAACGGGATGCTAGTATCTGGTTAACCTCCCGGCCTTCCTCTTCATCTCTCTCTCTTTCTACGCGCATCGTATGCTGTACCCGCTAGTAAAAGCTCGCGAGCGCTAGCGAGGAACACGGCTGAAGCATATATAGATGAAACAAGCTGCCCATCTCCATCGCACATAGGGCGCATGCGATAACATCAAACCACGTGCGAGGCCTGCCGTCGGTTGTTCCTCAACAAGAAAGAAAGCCTTGTCCATCTTTCATTGGACGAAGGAACATGAAGGGACGTCGGAGTAGGGTGGGGAGGGGGGGGGTGCTGCGTGACTCGATATCCGCACCTGTGAACTTGGACTACAAGGGCGTGGTCGCGAGCGCTGGCGCGCGCGCAATTTCGGCAGGCATCAGCAAATGCGTCTCGTATACCCTTCTACGTGCTATCATCTCACCGCTTCGTGATGTGACCACTGATACGACAAACTGCATGAGAACCACTTCTTTCCCGCGAGTGGCTGTATTCCCATACACCAGTGCGTTGCAGTTTCGCGAGATCGGATGGTTAGCTGCTAGCCTTAGTTCGTTATACCATTACACGTTGCTATCGCATTTACTGCTTCGCCGTTACGGGGAGACAGATTTTTTTTCCTCAAAATTCTAGGGACAAACTTCTATCCCCATAAACTCTTGAATCATGATTCTACCCCCCCCCCTCCACGCCGCGCCGCCGCCGATCCGATGAACCCCGCGCCGTTGACGCGCCGCCGCCGGAGGTGGAAACACCGGCGCGCCGCCGCCGGCGATTTGGGGTCCGGCGCACAGGTCTACTCTAGAAACTTCGGCGATGGCGCGATCGGCGTGAGCGAAAACGGGCAGCGGCAGCGGCGCGGCGCGGCGGCGCACAGCTCTATTGCTCTTTTCGTCCCTGTTTCAGTTCGCGCTCGAAGGTTAAGATGATAACGCGCTTTGCAGACTGCAGAAGCAACTTTATCAAGTACGTACTGTCACGATAGAAAGAAACACCAGCAGCGGAAAGCGTGGCTTTCGACTCATTGAAACGGCGATATGCCTTGACTGTCGCTAGGCAAAACTTGTGCTTTCAGCTGGCGTCACCGTAGCGCTAGAATCCTGCTCTGGCTTGCGCTCATGCACCGAATGTGCTTATCGTTTGTCAATCAAGTGGAACCCACACGTGGTTCCAAAGTGCCAACAAGAGCAAGATTTGATAGTGCAACGGTGACGCCGGCTGGAAGCACAGACTCGCCTAGCGACAGTCAAGGCATGTCGCAGTTGGACTGAGTCAAAAGCCACGCTTTCCCCTGTTCACGTTTCTTTGCATCGCAATAGTACGCCGTTACATCACTACTAAACGTACGCAGTGTGTAGTCGTAATATCTGCGATGATTAGCATGCGACCTGCGAAAGAGTACGGCAATGATTTGGTGACCCATACTAAAGGCATGCTGCACGCAATTACTGATGTTAAGCGATATAGCTGGCGTCACGCTTGAATGCACGCAGTAAGTCTACTTACGCGTACACTTTTACTTGGTTCGTAGTTTTTTTGTTCATTGCAATTATCCACTGGTGGCGGAGCTCGGCGTTTTATGTTGCGGATGGAAATCTGTGCAATCTGAAAACACCGCATCGGCACGATTCCCGCCTCGTGTTGTGATCTTCACAGACAGCGCTGAGTAATATCTTCCTTTGCACTGATTTTTTTCGCATCCAAAGACGGCGCAGTGGTGCCCAAACGACTTCTTGTAAGCGGGAGCGGCGTGAACAGGCACTTTCTCGCATTTTAAAGCCCCAGAGCTGCCGCTTGCCATGTGAACTTGGCATAATAGATACACGCCTGGCAGTTCATAACATAATGGCTTCTGGGTGCGAGAGTATGCCGGCGGCAGCCTAGGTGAGATAGGCGTGCTGTGGTCTATAACGGGGCGGTGACATACGCTCCGCCAAGCTCCAGATGTTGTTGTTGTTATTATTATTATTATTATTATTATTATTATTATTATTATTACGGTCCGCTCTTTTACAGTTGAAATAATGTTCTCTTCTCATAAAACAAACTTATCAATTCACAGCCCACCTTTATGCGCTTTATTGGAGATTAAGCTAACTTTCCCTACTTTCTTTTGGCTTTCTGCCTACTTTGCGCCACAAATCCTGCTGTCACCTTTTACTTTTTTTCTACCACCGACTTTTTTACCTTTCTAGAGGTGTCCCTAAAGCCCAATGCTTCAGGTAGGTTAGTGCCCTAACCTACACTCGGGAGTATATTTCCACATTAAAACATGTTTTCAAACATTCATTTAAAACATGCATTGAATTAAAACACGCTTTCTTGCATTCCGCAAGCGTGTACAGTAAAGAAGAGATTGTGCTTTTCCTTACCTTATCTCGATTTATTACTGCGCATTGTAAGACAACCCGGCCATGTTTTCATAAAATGTGTCCTTGCTTATTTCATCTTTACCCTTACTGTAGTTACTCGGACGGTTTTCTTTCCAACGCTGTTATCCCTACTTTACCCTACAGAACTTTTTTTTTCTTCATCTATGACGTTTAGCTTAAGGCTCCTTGTTACCATGTAGCTTACACTGCCAGCCATGTAGTTGCTGATGAGTCTCGTTTGTTTGTTTTTTAAATGCGAATTCATTTCTTAGTCGGGCTATGTCAGGCATCCGGCGTTGTCCGGCGTTGTCCGCGCGCCGGCAGGTGTTATCTCTCCGCTTTCACTCCCTCTCCCATAGCAGCAGCTGCGGGCGCGCGCGCTTATCCTCGCCCCTAGCAACCGGATCATGTGGTGCGAGAGAGTGTAGGAGAGGGTAGGTGCAGTGCTTCGCCGCTCCTTCTCTCGCCGTTCGCTCTCTCTCCTCCCTGCGCCCCACTCTCCCGTCCGCTCGCGCCTCACTCTCGACCGTTCGCTGACTGGGCGCCTCTCAAGGCGATGGCAGAAGTCGGTGAAGGCGAAATCTCTCGGCGCAAGAAATGCATTCGCATTTCCTCATGATTCCCTTCGGGGAGGTGGGGGCATTTTTCAACTTCGTGTCGACGCCTTTCCCATACAAGTACTGAAACTTTTCTTCCTCCCATCTGTTGTCTTTCACGCACCATCTCTCCTCTCAACAAATTTTCAAACCACTGAAGTCGCTACCGACTCCAGCATCTCGATACGTCTGCACGTCAGTCCGTTATCACTGTTCCGCGTCGCTATTTTTAGGTGCGTAGGATAATGAAAAAGGTTGTGTGTAGGGTAAAGTAGGGTAATGTTGACCTCGTCGTAGTGTATTTTCAAAAAAAAAAAATTTTGGCAACACGGTTATGCAGCGTGACGACGGCACGCTTCATCTGGTTGGGGCTTACTTGTGAAACAGCTTGTACGTAAAACTTTGGTTTAAGAAAGCCCTAATGAGGGCACTAAAACATTGATCAGAATAAATGGGCTACAGTAATTCGAATATGCATCTTTGTAGTGTGAAGTGCCTACCTTGTGCCGCACAGTTTTTCATTAGCAACCCTTGTGTTTCTATAAGGCTTCACAAAATGTCGAACGCCTAAACATATTGTTCAACAACTTTCACACTTTGGGCGTCAATGCGGCTTTCTATATATTTAGTGGTGGTAGCACTTCTGTAATGTCATGACACGTAACATCGGAGCCCACTCACGTAATGGAAAATCACTCGAATTTGCATATAATGTATCAGAGAGTACAGATGTTTTGAGCTTACCCCCTTAGAACTACACTCTTATTGGTTACACTGCACATTACTCTTATGCAAGGCACCTGCAAATCCGTAGTATTTTTATCAGATACGTTCAAGGTGTGGTAAGCGCAGTAGCCTGTAAAAAAAGATGAGGGAGAGAAAATCTGTTCATTAATTGTTAAGACCATCGACTCACGTCCCCCCCCCCCCCCCCAAAAAAAAAAAAAAAAAAAAAAAAAAAAAAAAAAAAAAAAAAAGAAAAACAAAAAAAAAAAAACAAAAAAAAAAACAAAACAAATTCGCGCGAGAGTAAATGCTGGAATACAAGATCACCAAAGACTACGGTACATTGACAGTACATCGGATGGTTTTATGATGCAGTCATTGACTACTTTTTGTATTTTTTTTAATTTTATACTTTCATATAAAAATGAGTTATTCTGTAAAGCGTTGCCATAAATTAAAGAAAAGATGGATATTTGGACTTGTGGGCACGTAATCAGAAAGCAGAGACCCTCTGATGCAAGTGAAGGTAAGATGTAAAATGTACAATGTAAAATAATATGAAAGGCTGAGAGAACAGTGTCTCATGGCGTGTTGGAAATCGACCTCATGACTAGTCGCAGAGCTAAGTGTCCTGCCACTGCGGCCTAACCGCTGCAAATAGACAGATTTTCTTGTCTAAAGCTATTAGCGTATCTTTTCCTTCCGTTACCTTGTCAATTTACTTCAGCGCCATAACTGATTGACGTCAGAATTCCTACCTCACCTGCGTTTGACGACGCAGTATTCCTTCGAGTCGACTCCATCCGAGGCCCCGTGCCGGTTAACTAAACTGTCGGTATCGTATTGTCGTAGGCAGGCATTGCTCTGAGGCTTAACCGCGACACTGCCATAGGCCTGAACGGAACCTGTATGTGTAGCAAATGGGGTGGCCAGTTCTGTGTTAGATTATTTACATTTTCGGGCTGTAGAAGTACCGGCTATTCTAGTACTAGTGTCTCCGCTGCTCGATGAAAAATCATCATAATCGGCCTGACTACGCCCGCTGCCGGCCTCTCCCACGCTCAGCCAATCAACCCGGCCCTGTGCTTTCTCCGGTCGCGTTGTACCCTTCTTAATTTTATCTGCCCACTTAACTTTCTGCCTCCCCCCTCGCGTGTTTGCCTTCCCTTAGAATCCAGTCAGTTACCCTTAATGACCAGTGGTTGTCCTGCCTACGCACTACGTGCCCGGCCCATGTCCATTTCTTCTTGGTTTCATTTATGATATCCTTAACCCCCGTTTGTTCCCTGACCCACTCTGCTCTCTTCTTGTCCAGTCAAATTACACCTATCATTTTTCTTTCCATTGCTCGCTCCGTCATCCTGAATTTCGGTTGAACCTTTCGTGTAAGCCTCCAGCTTTCTGCTCCGTAGGTAAGTACAAGTTAAATGCAGCTGTTATATACGTTCCTTTTGAGGTATAGTGGTAAACTACCATTCATTATTTGAGTATGCTTAACGAATGTGCTCAACCCCCATCCTTATTCTTCTAGCTATTTCACTCTCAAGATTCGGCTCCACGGTTACTACCTATTCTAAGTAGACGTATTCATTTACAACTTTGAGTGTCTTGCAATTCGTAACCATCAACAATACCTACCCACAAATGCCGCTAACAAGACGAACACTCCACCTCTCCGGGTGCGCCAACAAGTTGCGCCTTTACCTGTCGGTGTCACCTCCACGGACGCCGCCGACGTCACTGGCCGAGTGTGCTGCCGTTCGGCACTTGCTAAGTGACGTGTCCATGAAAAAGCCGGCAGATCCCACGCACTGTGGGAATCGATGTAATGCGACGCAGCCAGGAAGGAGCAAATCATGCTTTACATAATTTGCATGTCATGTTTTACAGGTTACGACCGGCCATTTGTGTTCGTCATACAGTCACGTCGCGATATACCAATTTTGGTGTATGTCAAGCTAGCGAACTGGACGGAAGCGCACCATGAGCGTGGCATGTAAATGGCATTGTAGATGACATGCATGCCAAGATTTTCATGTTACCACCTGCCACTTATGTTCGTTATATAGTCATGTCACTCAATACCAAATTTGCTGTATATCAAGCTAACGAAACGGCCGCGAGCGCGCCATGAGCGTGGAATGCAAATCATGTCGCTCATGACATGTCACGATTTCGATATTACGACTAGTCATTTATGTTCGTCATACAGTCACCTCACTCAATACAAAATTTGGTGTATCTCAAGCTAACGAAACGGCCGCGAGCACGCCATGAGCTTGGCATGCAAGTCATGTCGCACATGACAAGTCATGATTTCCATATTACCACTTGTCATTTATGTTCGTCATACAGTCATCTCACTCAATACCAAATTTGGCGTATCTCAAGCTAACGAAACGGCCGCGAGCACGCCATGAGCGTGGCATGCAAGTCATGTCGCACTTGACAAGTCATGATTTCCATATTACCACTTGTCATTTATGTTCGTCATACAGTCATGTAACTCAATACCAAATTTGGTGTATATCAAGCTAACGAAACGGCCGCGAGCACGCCATGAGCTTGGCATGCAAGTCATGTCGCACTTGACAAATCATGATTTCCATATTACCACTTGTCATTTATGTTCGTCATACAGTCACCTCACTCAATACAAAATTTGGTGTATCTCAAGCTAACGAAACGGCCGCGAGCACGCCATGAGCTTGGCATGCAAGTCATGTCGCACATGACAAGTCATGATTTCCATATTACCACTTGTCATTTATGTTCGTCATACAGTCAACTCACTGAATACCAAATCTGGTGTATCTCAAGCTAACGAAACCGCCGCGAGCGCGCTATGAGCGTGGAATGCAAGTCATGTCACTCATGACAAGTCATGATTTCCATATTACCACTAGTCATTTATGTTCGTCATATAATCATGTCACTCAATACCAAATTTGGTGTATATCAAGCTAACGAAACGGCCGTGAGTGCGCTATGAGCGTGGAATGCAAGTCATGTCGCTCATGAAGTCATGATTTTCATATTACCACTTGTCATTTATGTTCGTCATACAGTCACGTCACTCAATCCCAAATTTGGTGTATATCAAGCTAACGAAACGACCGCGAGCGCGCCATGAGCGTGGCATGTAAATCATACTTTTCATGACAAGTTAGTCATGATTTTCATGATATGACCAGCCATTTATGTTCGTCATACAGTCATGTTATGCCATACCAAATTTGGTACAAATCCCATTAACGATACGACCAGGAGAGCAGAAAGTCGTAGGCGGCTAGATAGATAGATAGATAGATAGATAGATAGATAGATAGATAGATAGATAGATAGATAGATAGATAGATAGATAGATAGATAGATAGATAGATAGATAGATAGATAGATAGATAGATAGATAGATAGATCCGCTCAAAGTCGCCGAAGTTCGCTAAGAAATGGTTCGTATTTAAAAAGGCCAATTTGACTATGTCGGCTGAGGTCTTTGTCGTCGAAGACCTGGTGTAGTCGAATTCTCCTGCTGAGAGCACAGCTATTGACTAGAACGGCTCGGTTACGCCGGACACTTTGTCAACATCCGCCAGTTAGAGCACACCAGAAAGTCAGACTGCAAGAGTGCTGCAAAAGCATGAGTTGTGTCACACCTAAGTACGGGGAGCTGCGTCGTTCTCCGCAAACATAGCCAAACTTTACGGGCGAAGCTCTTCGAACCTAGCCTTGTCTTCCGTTGTGGTCAGGGTATAGAACCGTCTATATAGTCGAAACATATGTGAGGCATGAATAAAAAGGTTTTACAGTAGACTTTAACGTAGACATAGGCTAATTATCAGGTAAGAGATCACTGTTCCCGGCGAAAATAACCTACCGAGAAGAGTACTGATGAGTTGATCTCTTCTAAAATGCGTCTAGATGTTGAGGTTTTTCAAGGAAACCTGTAACACAAAGGTACACGTCGAGCGCTATCTGTCGCAAAAAATTACCGATATTAAAATGGTATCTTGCCACCGGTATGATGGCGGGTTTTTGGATTCACTTTCGAGGCATATCCTCCACTCTAGCAATTATCTAAATCCTTCTTGAATTGCCTAAGGTGACTGGAAGGCAAAATAAATTTACATTTCTATATACACTTTATGTCGCTCATTTTACATAATATGGGGCAACGCTCGGGTAACTTACGGTTACTCACCAACACGATACCCAGAGCTTCGCCCACTCTTCATGAATCAGCTGGTGGAGATGCGTGGATTTTTTTTCTTGGGGAGCGTGTCCAACTAAAGGTTATGTATGTACTACGTACGTGTGTGTTTGTATGTGAGCGTGCATGTGCGCGGATGCAAATTTGAATGATTTCAGAGTATTTGAATCCAACCCTCGAAACCCTCTTTCTGGCTACGCCTCTGTTGTCACAGCGGCGCGGCAGAACAGTGCAACGGATTTCTGTGTACCGCGAAAACTGAAGCCTTCCACACATTGCAGCACTCGGAAGTTTCGTATTCAGATGCTTGCGCTGTTCTTCATACTACGACTACTTGTATGCGCGGAATGAGACCGTTTCCTAGCAGCAAGTGCCGTTCGCTTTCCTGTGTCGCCCCATGGCAGAATGCGAGGAAGGTAACGAAGGTCTTTTTTGAAATTAGCATTCCCTTTACCAGTCTGTAAGAGTGTGCTGCAAATGCATCAGCCCGATTCCATTCGCACAGAAAACGTATTAAGAAGGGTCATTTTACAGCAGAGGTTTATGGCCGAGGTTTGCCTTGAGTCATAAATATAAAGTTATCATTCTCATGAATGGCGCGCAAATGATCAACCAAAGCATTATGTACAGATGGTTAACAAGTCAAGCTGAAATGTGTTCACCAGATCTGTTGTGACCCAACTTTGCACGAATGAGTGCAAGCCGCGAAAAGTTCTTTGTCGTAATTATTAAATACGAAGCACTTCATTGCGTACTGCAAGCACTTTGAGCGTTTCTATCTATCTATCTATCTATCTATCTATCTATCTATCTATCTATCTATCTATCTATCTATCTATCTATCTATCTATCTATCTATCTATCTATCTATCTATCTATCTATCTATCTATCTGTCTGTCTGTCTGTCTGTCTGTCTGTCTGTCTGTCTGTCTGTCTGTCTGTCTGTCTGTCTGTCTGTCTGTCTATCTAGCCGCCCACGTCTGGGTGCTCTTGTGATCACCTCCTTAACTTGAGGTCGACCAAAGTTAGTATGGGAGCGCAAGAGGATTTGACGAATGTGTCTGGTGGGTCATGACTTGAATAACGTGAAAATCCCGTCGCGTACATCGTCAAACTCATTCTTCCAGACGCGTGTGGCTCATACCCGTGAAGCACGGGCTGCGGTAAGCGGGTATGTGCCACAGGTGTTCGACAATTATATCTACCCAGGAGCGCCAAGGCCAGACGTCGCTAATTTAAATGCGAGAGCGTTAAGAAAAAAATGCCCCCACCGCCCCGAAGGGAATCGTGAGGAAATGCGAATGAATTTCGCGCGCGCTTCACTCCATTTTTATATGGTGGTTGTGGTTCGAAGAAGGAAAAGGCGCCTAATTTCTGCAGCCCGGTCGGGAGCACGGCGCAGCGCCTGTTTTTTTTTTTTTGCTTTTGTTTTTCTCTTTTTTTATTATTTTTATTTTTTATTTTTTTTTGTTTTTTCCTTTTTTTATTTTTTTCATTTTTTAAATTTTTTAGTTTTCTTTTTTTTATTTATTTTTATTTTTTTCTTTTTTTTTATATATATACGTACGAGCGAGCGGACGGGAGAGTGGGGCGCAGGGAGGAGAGAGAGCGCCGCGGACAACGCCGGTCAACGGACAACGCCGGATGCCTGACATAGCCCGACTAAGAAATGCATTCGCATTTAAAACTGACATCGGCGGTGTTGACCCGACGAATGCAAAGAATAGAAATCAGTGTCCCAGCAGGCATCCAACACAAGCATTCTGAGTGGCAATCAAGTATTCTACCACAGAGTCACGTCAGGTCTCGAAACTGCTTTGGAAAAAGACCCTATGCAGGCGTAATGTTGGTGAAACGTCAATTTTGGTTGCAGTGCTGGCTATCTCGTTTCAAAAACATTACATCTGGACTCCTGTGATGGAGAAGTCATGACGGGTTAACGTCAGTTGTATACTTAAGCGCAATTCCACTTGGTTTACGTAGCACTATCCAGGGCTACCATCCTCGCAAGCAGAAGCACTACATATCAGCTTACCGCTTCTGGTGATGGTAAATGCCCATGTTACTGTTGGCATCGTTACGGAACTGTAAACAACTGATTATATGAAACATATGCGACTGTTCTACATATGTCTGTGCGTACAACACATGTACATATTTTTAGCGTCATTTCATAACGTTTCGCTTAATAAAAAATTGCAACCCAGTCAACTTACTTCCGCATGCTTCGCATAACATCGATTATCATGATACTTGGGATCTGCCGATTTGTTTTTAAAGAATGAATACGTACCAACTAGCTCCACTCTCTGTTATTCTCAGGAAAACAGCACTTTTGCTCCAGCAATCACCACATGGCGTGGTGTTGAGGGTATCGGTCGTGGCCTCCACGACTAGTTGCGGCAACCGTGCGTTAGCGGAGCTAGCCGCTGAGGCCATGGCCGATAGCCTCAAAACTAAGACCTGTGGAGGTAGGTGGCGCAGAAATGCTTTTTCCGTCCTTCAACCACGCGCCACGAATCCCGCATACTTTTTGCGCCCCACAGTGCAATAAACAATCGATTATATTTCTCTGAAGACAATGTTCAGTGTCGTGTTATAATGATTCCTACGATGGAAAGGTCAGCAGTTCTATTCCATTAACATTAGCTAACTTTAGCTGAGGCACTGTCCTCATGCCATGCGCCCCTCTTAGAGTATCCTTAACACTTTTTATTCCAGGGTCCAGATATCTGGACAAAACATATCAGTGAACTGTTATCACGCTATACAGCACAACGCCTTAAAAATTGGTTTGAAATTTTGGCGTTATTTCAGAATTTCTCGAAAACAAGTATATGTGTCAACTTCTGTGAACCTACAGCGGTAAGTGTTCGCACAAAACAATGACATTATTTTCTAGTCGCCCGTGGAGGTGCATGCCTACATTTTTGGAAAGTTTTCTCTAAATTCAGACGACTTTGAAAATTATTCAGCTTCATTCGAAAAGAGGAAGGGTTTATTTTGTTTTTGTGTGACTTCTGTTGCACTGTGAGCGACCTTACCTTTATAAGTTGAGTTGTCGCTGCGTCGTCCACGTTTGTGAACGTCATGCAAAGCGAGTTCGTGTAAAGATCCTATATAACACCAAATGGCAATGGGACGCGCTTCGTTTCCGTACGGCTCTGCACAAGACATAATCTGTTATGTAGCCAAATACGGCTAGATAACAGATAACAGAAGTTATTTAGAATTTATTTGATTTAGTCTGAACCTGGATTAAGCGATGTTGGCCATAATTATCTTGACCATAATTTTGGAGCTGAGTAGCGGAAGCAAATGTTCCTATTTGGAGAGCACGGATAATTAGCGCGTTCAAGCAGGGACATGAACAAGCAAAGGCCTCTTGTGCAATGCTGTTGCTGATGATGAAAACATTGAGTTTGAACGTAAGCATGAAAGCAATGATACATGATGAATGACGACAAAGATGACGGACACGTTAAACTGGAGCTGTGGGAAGCTAATGTGCCTTGAATGGTGATAATGATGGTGATGGTGAAAGTGTTGAGCATGAGTATTAAAGCGTCGAGGATGGCGAAAATCAATAACGATGGTGAAAGTGTTGAATCAGAGCCGTTTACAAGCGCCCAAGCGAAGCTTTATGACGATGATATTGATGATGATATTGATAACGAACTTCTTATACTGGTGATGAAGACGTTGATTGTGGTAAGTAGTGATGATTATAAAGATTGGTGTGTTCAAACAGAGCCATTGGCAGGCATTCTTCTTATGAACGATAAAGAAGGATGACGGACCCAGAGTAACTGGTGCACGCAGCGTCCAGATACGTGGACACTTCATTTCTTCTAGAACTGAAGCTAAAATTTTCAGGTTTTTGGTTTATTCTCACTTGCGTATGTATATTCAGTGCATATACGCGAAAAAATATTTACTTCCACAACTGGATTGGTCGTGCGATGCAAAGGGTTAGCATTATAAAATAAAACGAATAGGGTACAGTCGCAGTGTAGTGGCATATATTTGCACCACCGAAAGACGTAATCGAATCCGACTACTGTTCACGCACAGAGTAGCTGAACTCGGTCTCTGAGCGCGTACCTTTGCCTGTATATGGTCATTCAAGACAGAAACTGTGTGAAACGCTCAATGCATGCTTTACTTAGTTCATTTCTGTATAATCATTACGAACATGAAAAGCCATAAAACAAAGTTCATCACCTACTGTCTCTTTTTACTGGGATAATTCTGTGAGTTGCATGCATTTACAGTTTGGAAACTTCACAGCACTATTCATGCCTGAACGGTATAGCGCTGCACTACCTTGAACCAGATGTAACTAGTTGCATATTTCATCTTACCATTCACTATGGGAACTGGGACTACGCTCACATCCCAGTAACCAGCAAAAATTACATACGGTCCAAAAGCGGCTGTAAAAATTAGGATGCATGCCCGGATTGAATGCATTTCTCTCCTTCCGGATGCCTGCAGTGAAGAAAAATATTCATGTTTGTGGATTATAAAAATGTTCTAAACCATTATTAAGAGCGTATTTCGCTGGAGTACAAGCAGTTTCGGTGCACTTTAAGAAATACACGCCTTGCGCGACATATTGATATTGGGCCAGGTTGGCAGCTTTTGATGCAGATGTGCCGACAGTGTTGCATAGTGGTCTATCTCTTCCACTGTGACGACGAACGATAATAAACATCAGCGACCTCCTGTGGTAGCTGAAGCACTTGATGTAGCATCTCGACACAGTAGAAGGTTGGCGCTTCAACCACGCGCGTTAACAATCTATGCAAACAAAGCAGACTTGATTCTCAGGGAATTTTTTGGCCAATTTGCTGTAGTCTGCCGTGATAGGTGCTTATTTTGGTGATCGACGGTTCTTTTGCGGCTTCTTAAGACGTCCTATTGACTAGTGGGCCTTAACACGTTGGCCCATTTTGGTCCTGCTTGGATGCATCCGTGGCAGCGCGCATGCATCGAAGCAGGACCAAAGTGGGCCTACTAACCAAATGGGCTCTCACGTATCCGACAGGGTCACCTTGACGACATATGCCTCTCAACGTCTCTACTCTTTTTCTTCGCTTCACACCAGAGCAGTGCCGAGCAGTAAAAGCGCATTGGAGACGGTGACGCGAAGGAGCGCACACGCATACACATCGCATCGCTTGCAATAGCCAATTTCATGTCCCTGCCACTATTCACCACTACTTAATAGCAAAACATGTGCACATATGGTCCACAGCAGTAACAAAACATTACGTGGCAACATCACGGACACGAACAAAATCAAGTTATTTTCTTGTCATATCGATAGACAGCATGCTAATGCGCTTATCACCCATCTTTTGAATTTTCCCTACTTCTATATTCTTCCTTGTTAGGTGGTTCCTACTGCTTTCTACAGTTCTGCTCGAGTTCAAGGAAGGAAGGCAGTTGCATTTCTTCAATACATTGCGAGGAAACCACGTGTCGTATTATCGACAATGCAGTCCTGTTCACGCAGCCCATCATGTTGAGGCAGCGACCGCTTTGTCCGACGTAGCTGCGAACACAACACAGCGGCAGAGAATACACTACACACTAAGCGCAATGAACGAACTTTTTCGCAATTCATTTTACACACACAATATTCATTTGCATTTCGCAGTGTAATCTTGCACATCCTTTCCAACTTCTTGGAAGTTGGAAAGGATGTGCAGGCCCCGGTCAAGCCTTGAACCCAGCCCAAATCGTGACCGACAAACCGACCCATTCACGGACAGTCGAGCCAGCCGCAGAGTGAAAGGACTACCCGCGAAGCACGGACTCCTACCGGAAAAGTCAAAAGTTACGGCGACGAGGACGACAGGCACGATGACGGCCGCTGTGTCCTCTGCAACGATCGCGATGTAGCCACCCAGAGAGCCACCGAGCTTCCGTGGATCGCCTACTGAAGTCGCCGAAACCTGGCTAGAGACGTTCGAAAGGTTCTCAGATCCAGCTTTCGGGGACATTGGATGATCAGCGCTCCTAGCGGCCACTGCTGGAAGCTCTCACGTTTTCAATGGGACAGGGTCATTTTTCGACGATAAAAAATCGTAGAGGCGCAATTTTCAAAACTTCTTAAAGGGGCACCTTCTAGGAGCGGTACCGCACTTAACAAATGCAGCATCGTTAACATCGGGGCTTCTCATTCTGTTCCCACGACGACTAAAGTTTAAACAATGGGGTCCTATGGAAGCGGCCGAAATCACGCCTCGTTTTTCGGGACAAAAACGGGCCGCCTGAAAGAACTAGACGGAATCCTGCAAATTGCTCGGAGATCTGAGTAGTACAGAGACGAAGCTTTCATTTGAGGCCCCAATCATGTTTCTGTGTGAAGAAAAACACGTTCCAAAATGAAGTTTTCTACAACACAGTCGCGTCTTCGACTCGCTTCTTCGACCATTGTTTCTTGATAACACCCATTTTAGCTTTCCGCGACCGGTGTGCGTTGTGGCCTAGACGGTTGAGCGCCTGTTCTGGCGATTCACGTGCGGTGAATGCGGCACGGGTTCAAATCGCCGAAATTTTTTTCGTGTTTTTTTTTCTTTTTTCTTTTTTACAGAATTGCTGTCAGTGGTTACGGTGCTCGGCTGCCGGCCAGAAGGGCACCGGTTTGATCGTGGCCGCGGCTCTAGCATTTTCGAACGAGGCGAAAATCCACTAGTACTTGGATTTTGATGCTGTACGTAGATGTAAATTCACGTTAAAGAACCCCAGGTGGTCGAAATTTCCGGCACACTCATCTGCCGCGACAGGGAATGGGAGACGCCCGCTAAGCGCTAAGCGCGTGCTGTAGGACATCGTTTTAAATGCGAATGCATTTCATAGTCGGGCTATGTCAGGCATCCGGCGTTGGCGTTGTGCGGCGTTGGCGTTGTGCGGCGTTGTCCGCGGAGGAGGAGGATAAGTTGAGGAGGTGTGCGCGCCGGCAGGTGTTAGATGTGAAGCATCTTATGGCGAAGCTTAATCCGGTGGTGGTGGTGTGCGGCGTGACCGCCCTTACTGCGCATGCGCAAACCCTTTAAAAAAATAAAAATAAAAAAAAGCTCCTCTCTCCCCTCCCCTAGGCATCCCTCCCCGCGGCAACCACACCCTCACTGCGCATGCGCCTCCCCTCCTCTCTCCCCTGCTACGCTCCCCCCTCTCTCCTCTAGGCATCCCTGCCCGCGCCGTCCACACTCCCACTGCGCATGCGCGTCCCACCTCTCTTCTCCTACGCTCCCCCCCTCTCTTCTCTAGGCATCTCTGCCCGCAGCGTCCACACTACCACTGCGCATGCGCGCCCCCCCCTCTCTCTCTCTCCTACGCTCCCACCCTCTCCCTCTCTCGCCTCGCGACGCCGACACAGGCAGCGTCTGCTAGCGAGTTTCTTGGTTGAAAAAACCGACTGCTCGCGCTGCACAACCGTTCACTGGCCACCCCGTATATATGGCAATGAATCTTGACCTCCAAGGTGGTGCCGGTGGGAGATTTCTCCTGTGCGTTGTTGAACAATAAAAATTCGCAGCGTGCGCGTTAACTAAAAGCGGTCTGCGGCGGAGCTCGGCGGAGCTATATATGAAAAAAAATAAATAAAAAAATTAAAAAAAAAACAAGAAAAAGCAAAAAAAAAAAAAGGCGCTGCGCCGTGCTCCCGACCGGGCTGCAGAAATTAGGCGCCTTTTCCTTCTTCGAACCACAACCACCATATATAAATGGAGTGAAGCGCGCGCGAAATGCATTCGCATTTCCTCACGATTCCCTTCGGGGAGGTGGGGGCTTTTTTTTACAGTCCAGACCTCCTCTCCGGTGCGCCTCATAAACATATCGTAGTTTTGGCACGTAAAGATCCAGCAATTATTATTACTAGTGCGTCATTGCTGAAGATTTAGTTTCTTGTTGTTTCGCTAAAGCGTTGCACCCAGAATCTTGCTGCAGTGCCGGTTTCGCTTCTGAAAATGGAGCAAGTAAACATCTCATGTTTTATTAGTTCTTATTACGCAACCCATTATTTAAACAACAAAGGAAGGGGAACCAGGGGCCTATTTTAGTTCACTGCAGCCTCAATAAGGCAACGCATTGAATCCAAGGAAAGCATGAGGGAAGCTATTGATAGTATAATGAAGCGTTTGAAATAAGCACTGTACTATTAGAGACTGGCCAGCAATGGCAGAGCCAGCGCAACGCTTGCGCTGCCGAATCGTCTTATTTTCTTTCTACATTAGCAGCGTTCTCTGCTTCTGCAAGCATTGGCGCTTTTAGAGAGTTTTAGAATAGCGTACGCAAAGCTATGCGTTTGCGTTGCGCATGCGTCGTACGCTAACCTCTTGCGGGCTCCCGTTAAGTGACGAACGCTAACGCTACAAAGGCAACGCCCGCAAGCTTTGCGTACGGTGTTCTAAACCTCTCCATTTACTTCCGTTCCGAAACAAAGCCATCCTGGCGAATTACGGGCAGAATACCACGGCACAGAGATAGTAAGGCAGGTGTGTGATTCCACGAAAGATCGGTAATGCATGTCCGGTCGATATTTTTCTTTTGTCTGGGATTTTTATATGATGTGCAGGCACATTCAAAGTGCAGGGAACCGAAAATTTTATTTCCGAAGAACGCTCCGAGTGCGCGAAAAAATTATTTGAAGGTGGTGGCGCGGGCGTCTTGGTTTTGCTCACCGCAATATGTTTGGATTTCGCAGCCGAATTAAATGCGAACTATAAACGTTGCGTCGAAAATTTTTGATGTGGATTTAAATAGGGAACACTGTGATTTACATCCATGCTTTTTTGATGCTGTCCTCCAAGGGGAAAAAATGTAAAAAAAATCGCAAACACGCCGAAATCGAAAATGTTCGCTAAGTTTGATGCGTCTTCGCCCGTTTGCTATTTTACACAGACACTTCAAAACTGTATCACATACAGAAAAAAAAAAGCATTTGAAATATTTCTGCGAGAGATCGCTTTCCTGCAAGCAGCGTAAAAAAAGAAAGAAATAGTTTAAAAAGCAAGGTTTTTCAAAAAAAGCCCATTTTCAAAAAAAATAAAAAATAAAAAAAGCTCGGTGTCAATTTACCGAAGAGTGCTTATTTCATTCAATGCACGGTTTCAACATCAAATATCCTCATTTTCTTTGTTAAAAAGACATAAAGGGCCAAAGTGACCTTTGCTGTGTGTTCTCACTTCAGTGCGTGTGATGGTTGTTATTAGCTTGTTTTGTGCGTAAATCTACAGTACTAATTATTTTGCTGCAGCGAAATTTCACTCGGTAGCCTGTCTTCAGCAAAAATGTATTCTCAGATTTTATTTGTCTCTAGCATGTGCGGTGTTGGGCTGATTCCGCTCTCTAAAGGGCTACGCGTGCACAGCTTGCAGCCTGCAACCTCGCCCACAAACATAAGAAAAAACGTGGACGTACCTGTTCAACATATTAATCGCTTCATCTTCCTCAATAAATGCTTGGTCTACCTCATCGCGGCTCTCAGATGTTGACCGGACATGCATGTTCGATCTCTCGTGGAATCACCTAGGGCTATGGCGCAATCTCATGCCTCGACATTGTTGATTACTAGAATAGAAGAAAGCTCAAGTGGCTTGACGCCGTAGATCTAGTACAAGGCTTTACTGGGTTCTTAAAGTACGGGTAGATAAAGTACGGGGTTCAAACGTAATTTATGTATGCGTGCGTGCTTTGGTAGGTGCATGGCTGACATAAGCAACCAGGGTTGCCGTTGGGTGGACATCAAAAGGCGCCAAACTCACGCCAAAAGTAGCCAAAGTAGCCATGTCATTTTATATTATCGCCGAATTTCTAGCTAAATGGAACAGAAGCGGTATTATCAACAGAGTTTTTACTATTGATGAATAAATAAAACGATTTTGAATAAGTAAAACCACAAGTTTAAAAAAGAGCCATGGTGCCAACTGGAAATTCTCGTCGCCAACGAGGTCCAAAAGTAGTCAATTTGGCGCAAAGTAGCCACCAACGCAACCCTGTAAGCAACAACTAACTCGTCAAATCCGCCTTTACGCTGGGCAACAGTGGCGTAGCCAAGGGGGGGGGGGTCGGGGGGGGTTCAAACCCCCCCGAAATTTTTTAGTTTTGCTTGCGTATATATACATGCACACATACAAACGCACGCACGACCATACATAAAGCATGGTTGACCCCCCCCCGCCCCCCCCCCCCCCCCCGAAAAATATTTCTGGCTACGCCCCTGCTGGGCAAGCACAACGCCGAACACAACGCCTCTAGTGTCCTTGTGAATTTCATTTTGAGTGCTCTCAGCTTTTCTGGCATAATAAACTTCTCTCTCTCATATGGGGCGAGCAAATCAAAATGTGGCAAGATTGGACGCGAAGTAAGAATTCATCGGAGTTTTCTGGATGCATCGCCACATGTGACTTCGCTCAAAAGTCGCAGCCGCTGCGGAGGTCAGTCAAATGCGCTATAATTGTGAGGAAGCTGCGAATGAAACATGTAAAATAAAATCAAAGGCATAGAGAGCTGCGAAGGTATTTCATTGTGAGTTTAGGAAACGTAGCAGCAACACGAAGTGTCGTGGGATCCGGAAGGACGCGATCTCGGAAGAAGACGGCCCAGAATAAGCAGCTTTCGTACGCCAAAGCAACACATCTTTAAGTTTACCTCAATGCCATTAGAGCTGATACTAGTGACGACAGCTTTGACCTTTTGTAGATGTGTCACAAAGCCGTCTGAAAAGATCAGAGTACCATCTAGGTAGTAGAGATTCGTCTGCCACTTGAAGCCGCGAAGGATGCCGATCATGCGTTCAAATGTTTCAAGCTCGTTGCCCAGCCCGAATCGCGTCACAATAAATTCATATAAGCCATCGGATCTAACGAAGGCTGGTTTGCGGTGGTGAAGTTCAGCCATCGGGGCTGCAAGCAGCCGGAGCGCAGGTTCAACGAATAGAGAAAAAAAAAGAAAATAAGAACTATGCTCCATGCCGGCAGTCGCGGCGTCGTCTATTAGTGGCTAGGGATAAATGTCCTTACGTGTGATCTTGTTCAGCAAGCCATAGTCTACGCAATGACTAGGCAATTGAGCCGTCTTTTTTATTTTTTTTTTCCTGTTTTTTTTTCTTTTTTGTTTTTACAATATCGACCAGTGAGACCCATTGGCAGTTCGAGGTCTGTATGACGCCGTGTTGAGCCGTGTCTCTTGTGCGATGTTGCGACGCACGGTGGCCGGCATACGATATGCGCACTTAGGCTAAGGAGCGTGGAGATCAGTGTCGAAGAAATACATCGTGTTAGACTTAACGTTGCGCTTCAATACATGAAAGGATGTTTTGTTAAGAATATAATTCGAATGGCAATGCCTTTCTCTGTAATGTTCAGGAATTAGGTAATATCTCGAAACTAGTGGCATCATAGGAATTCGTTCCAGGTTGCCTTGAGAACTCCTCGGCTAAACATTGCGAATTGAAATGTGGGCGATAATTCAATTAGTTAAGATCACAATTAGTAAATTTTTGTTAGTTAGTGGACTAAGCCTTTCAATTTTTTGTGTAGTAATTTCAGCCTCTCCTCGTAGACCAGCTGACGAGCTAGAATTATACAACACCTAACAGCCAACCTTTAAATTTTTTTTGAAAGTGTTCGCTGAAACATCGGTATTCTTCTTATTGTTGTACACATGTACTGTACTCCCCTCTAGAATTTATTAGTTTATTTATTTATCTTAAAGGCGCTTGAGCGCCTTTTAGATAAATAAATAAACTAATAAATAAATAAATAAATAAATAAATAAATAAATAAATAAATAAATAAATAAATAAAACCTAAGTACGTGTTACACTCACTAAAAACGCTAACGCGAATAACGGAAAGGTGGGCTAGTTGGTTAGGTTTCATAGTGTAGTATATGGGGCAGCGCAAGAACGACTACAAGGATGAGAAAACACAGGACATGCGCTGTCTGTGTCCTGTCAGCGCGTGTCCTGTCAGCGCATGTCCTGTTTTTTCTCGTCCTTGTATTCATGCTAGCGCTGCCCATATACTTCGCTAAGGCGAAACCTGATTGGCCTCTTGACACACTTTTAGTCGCTGTAAAATTACTATATATATATATATATATATATATATATATATATATATATATATATATATATATATATATATATATATATATATATATATATATATATATATATATTTGCGACCGTGTACGAATCATGAAATGATACTTTCGTATTCACGATTCACAAGTGTGTGATCATCATCATGACTATGCTAATTGTACAGTATATGCCACTCCCATGTTTTTCCAATCAACCCGGTCCTGTGCAGGCTGCGCCCACGTTAGCGCCGGAAGCTTCTGAATCTCATCTGCCCATTTAACTTTATGCCTCCCGTTCGCGCGCTTGCCCTTCTGTTAGAATGCAGGCTGTTACTTTCAATTGCCACCAGTTAGCTTGTCTTATCGCTGCATTCCCTTGAGAGATAGTGGTAAACTACCATTCGCTTTTCTCTTGAGAGCTAGTGGTAATCATTATCTCAGAATACGTGCCAAATGCACACTACAACATTCTTATACTTTTGGTTACTTCATTATCATGGTTCGTATCTGCGGTCACTACCTTCCCTAAACAGACGTATTCCTTTACCACTTCCAGTGTTTTGATAGACATCGCAAACCACTCTTCTCTTCGGAGACTGCTGAACATTGCTTTATTTTTCTGCATATTAATCTTCTGACCCGCCGCTCTGCTTGCCCTGTCTAATTCAGTAATTATGATCTGCAATAGTTTTCCCGAGTTACTAAACATGGCAATATCACAAGCGAATCGCATGTTACTAAGCTACTCTCCTTTAACTGCTATCGCATGCGGTCCGCAATCCAACGCTCTGAAAACCTCCTGTTAACACGCGGTGAATAGCATTGGAGAGATGGTAGCTCCCTGCCTTTGACTCTTTATTAGAATTTTATTCCATGCTTTTTTTTTTTCATTGGGGACAATGGTGGCTGTGGAGACACTGTAGATATGCCGCCGCGACGGCATAGCGGCTATGGAGGTTGGCTGGTGACCTGAAAGGCGCAGGTTAGATCTCGGCCGCGGTGGTCGCATTTTGATGGAGGCGAAAGGTAGAGGACCGCATGTACTGTGCGATGTCAAAGCACCTTAAAGAACACCAGATGATCAAAATTTCCGGAGTTCTCCTATACCGCGGGCCTCATTATCATATCGTGGTCTTGTCACGTAAAACCCCAGATATTACTATTATTATTCTTATTAATTTTCGTTCATTAAAAAAATCATACCAGAGGGCGTTCGAATGATGATATTTAGGTAGTGTTTTTGGAGCCGGTGACCGGAAAATCTGTAGCGCTAGCACACATGCGTCATCATGTGTGCTATGCGCCGATTTGTGTGTACCGCGAGCCAAGACCTTCTAGAACGATTACTTTGTACTTTAATAGTCATAATAATTCTTGGGGTCTAACGTCCCAAAACGACCGTATGATGAGAGGCGCCGCAGTGGAGGGTTCTCGAAATTCCGACCACAGGGGGTTCTTTAATGTGCACCTAAATCTAAGCACACGGGCCTCAAGCATTTTCGCCTCCATCGAAAATGCGCCGCCGCGGCCGTACTTTGTAGTTTGAACCTCACGTTTGGTAGCACCATGTTAGTCCGCTTAGGCTGCATTTCTATGGACGCAATATGCAAGAAGCTCATGTGCTCAGATTTAGGTGCACGTTGAAGAACCCCACGTAGTCTAACTATCGGGGGGCCCTCCACTACGGCGTCTCTCACATTCATATCGCGTTCTTTGGACGCCGAACCCCAACAATTATTATAAGAAGTATAACCGCTTTCTGTGCATCCAGAGAAGCCTAAGCAGTAGAAAAAAGCTCGAAAAACACGGGGACGAAAAGTAAGCAGACGCTACAAGCTAAGTAACCTAGAACTAAACATTGCGAAATGCTACCATTCGACTGTCAAGTCATTAAATGTGCGCCAACTGCTTCAAGATCTGCCATCGGCCGAGCCTTTCAACATGGTAAAAAATTTGCGCAGCTTGCGCTGAGTCGCGTAAGGCTGGGGCAGAGCAGAGCTGGTCGGCACTCGCCTGGTCTTGGCTTGACTAGGCACACGTTCATTCACACGTCAATGCACGAAGTGTTCACGCGATCACTTTGCGATTCACGAGTATCGCATAGGTATTGATCGGGTTTCATTGGGAATCGCTTGGCAATCACAGCACCAAGTACCTTACTTTCCTTAATTAGGTAAATTGGCCAAACTTGCAAATTCGAGGCTTGTTCTCGATTAGCTTCCATCCCTTGTCAAGGTAAGCTTAATTAGCTAATTAGTCGAGCTACCACTAGTTATGTTCAGTCTTAATTAGTATTAGGCTAAGCTTGGCGCATCTTCCATAATTCGGTATTACTACGCACACGAGAATCTCACCTCGGCTAAATTAGGGCTTTTTGAGGTGTGATTTCATTAGCTTAGTTATGCGTAGTTAATTAGCATTTACAATGCTCAGCATGGCTTAATAAGGCTTGTCTATGGTTACACTGGTTTAACTAGGCACAGCTGTTCTTAATTTTGCTTGACGTGGCCGCGCCGGCGAGATCATGGTTTCCTCTCTACATCGCGAACCGGACAAACGGAGGGCATAACATACTTGCTGTAAAAAAATGCGAAGGGTATAAATGAATACGTTTGGCTGCCCTTCCGAATTCCTGGTGCAGTCGGGCACCGTTTTCTTTTTCTGATGCGTAAAACGAGTCGTTGCCATAGGATCGGGGAATGACTAGCCATTTTAACGTTGCAGCTCGCCGGTCTTATCTTTGTCGCCGTTAGCAACGAACGCGGCAGGCCACGCCAAGTCGTGAAGCTGTGTGTTCTGAACTTTTATCTTTTGTTTCTTTCCTTTTCTTTCTTGCCTTGACGCAACTGTTGACTTCGCGCGAGATTCAAGAGATAAAAGTCATGCGGCACGTGATGGAAGACACGCGAACTAAACGCCGATGTCCGTGAAAGCTGGATCTGTCAACATTTAACAACTGGGACACCAAGGACAAGCTGCGCTATGTGTACTTCTACCTTGAGGACGCACCAAGGACCTGTTTCGAGAACCGGGAGTGCACGTTTCGAACATGGGACCTTTTTTGCAGCGGTTTCTTGGAGACGTTCGCGAGCGTCGTCCGAAAGTAAGTCGCCGCCGCTTTACTGGACACACGAGTGCAGCTCCCGAATGAGAGCGTTACCATCTTTACGGAGGAGAGGACGCGGCTTTTCCGCCAGGCCGACGCTGGCATGTCCGACGAAAAAAGGCTCGGTTCCTCATGAGAGGAGTGAAGGAAGAACTTTTGCCGGACTTGCGCGCAACCCGCCGAACACGGTCTCGGAATTCGTTTTGGAGGCCACTACCATCGAGAAGGCGCTAGCAATCCGCAACAGGTAATACAATCGCCGCCTGCTTACGACGAGCTACGCGGATGTTCAAGCGCTGGGAACGAACGGCCTGCGCGAGACGATCAGAGCGGTCTTGCGTGAGGAGCTGCAGATGTTCCCCAGATCGCAACCTCAGGTGGATTTGAAAGCCGCGATAGTTCGTGAAGATGTCCAGCAGTCGCTTGGCACCCCTGAGGCACCACATTCTCAGCCGCAGGCCCTGAGCTACGCTGCTGCAGCCGGACGCAGCGCACCCCCTCCACGCCCCCAGCAGGGCGCCACGCAGCCGCACTACCGTCGCCAGACGCCGCCGCCGGCACCACCGCCTCCATTCCGCCCGCCTGACGGCCTGCGTCACACGCCCAGGAAGACCGACATCTAGAGCGCCCCCCGACCAAAGCCCACTACGCTACCACTGCGGAGAAGCCGACCACACGCGCGGACGCTGCCAATACCGCCAGTTGGGACTCCGCGGTTTTGCCATCGACGCGCCGCGTCCACAGCGGGGTGAAAGACCATGCACCATGCGACATCGCCGAATACCACGCAGAAGCGCAGTGGACGCCCCGAGGATCTTCCCGTTTACCATCACCTGGCCGCTACACCTCACCGCATCGCAGGCAGCACGCCAGCCCTGCTCGAGGCCGATCTCCGAGGCCATGCCGGGAAAACTAAGGACAGCGACCGATGGAAGTGCGGTTGCAGTACGACGAACTACCAAAAATCCTCCGCGGACGCTGACGACGACGCCGCGAAGATACATGAAGAACACACCGGAAGCAGGACGCAGCCCTAAAAGCAAAACTTCGAGGCCCGAAGAAGACCTGATGACGCCATGTGGACGCAGCGGAGCAAACCGACGTAGCAATGATCCGATGCTGTGACCCAACCGCAACGCAAGACGACGAACTAGCGACCTCGACGTAATATTTGACGGCCACAACGTCACCACTCTCGTCGACACTGGAGCCGACTATTCCGTCGTCAGTGGGCCTTTAACGATGAAGCTGAATAAAGTGAAGACTGCTTGGGAAGGCCCCAAAATCAGGACCGCTGGAGGCCATCTAATAACACCGGCTGTAGTTTGCACAGTCATTAACAAGACTTATCCCGCCAGCTTTATAATCCTACAGCACTGCTCCAGGGGTGATACTGGGGATGGACTTTCTAAGTCAACACGGCGCCGTCATCGACCTGAGGTCTCAGTCAATAACACTAACCTCAAAAAGGCGCTGCCGCTCCACACGACGCCGGGCAGCTATGCATTGAATGTAATAGAAGAGCAGGTCACCGTTCCGCCTCTCTGCAGCGTCATTGTTTCCGTCGGCACCGAAACACCCGCAGACCTTGAAGGCGTCATCGAGGGCGACCAGCATCTGCTTGTGAACCGTCAGATTTGCGTCGCAAGAGGCACCGCCGAGTTGCACCGAGTGGCAAAGCAAAGGTACTGCTGACAAATTTCAGCCACGAATGCAGGCACCTGAATGTCGTACGACGGTCGCCTGCATCGAGAAATTTGTGGACATCAGTAATGATTTCGCCCTCTCCAATGCTATCAAACCTGCTTCGACGAATCGAGGTTCCGAAACAAATTTCGACGTTAACGTGAGCCTCCCGAAGCACAAGCAAGACTAGCTCAAAACTCTGCTCCTGCAATTCAAGGACTGCTTCTCGTAGTCGTCAAGAATTCCAGAGACCCCAGTCGCGAAACGTCATATCATAACAGAAGAAAGTGCCCGATCAATCCTTCATAGCGCGTATCCAGTTTCGACGCGAGAACGCGAAGCTATAATGAAACAGGTCGACGAAATGCTACGTGACAACATAATCCAGCCGTCCAAGAGTCCCTGGGCGTCTCCCGTGGTGTTTGTGAAGAAGATGGACGGAGCCCTACGTTTTCTGCGCCGTCTATCGTCGCCTGAACAAGATCACGAGGAAGGACGTGTGTCCTCTCCCACGGATAGACGATGCCCTGGACCGACTCCACAACGCGAAGTACTTTTCGTCGATGGAAATCAAGACCGGCTACTGGCAAATCGAAGTCGACGAGAGAGACCGAGAAAAGACTGCTTTTATAACATCAGACTGCCTGTTCGAATTCAAGGTCATGCCTTTTGGTCTTTGCTCGGCCCCCGCGACCTTCCAGCGCGTTATGGATATTGTACAGGGCCGGCATGAAATGGCAGACTTTCCTTGTGTACTTGGACGACGTCGTGTTTTCCTCAAACTTCGACGAATACCTCCGGCGCCTTGCAGCTGTACTTCAAGCAGTCAAGACCTCCGGAATCACCCCAAGCCAGAAAACTGCCACTTCGCGTACGAGGAACTGCCGTTGTTGGGCCACATGATGAGAAAGTCCGGAGTACGCCCCGACCCGCGGAAGACAACCGCCAACGCTACATTTTCGCCACCCGCCGACAAGAAGGGCGTGCCTCGATTTCAGGGCCTGTGCGCCAATTACAGGCGGTTGGTCAAAAACTTCACCCGCATCGCCGAGCCACTCACTAACTTTACCAGGAGCGACGTCGAATTGAAGTGGAAAACGCCGCAGGAGGAAGCATTTTAGGAACTAAAACGACGCCTGCAGACGCCTCCGTTACTTGCGCATTTCGACGAATCCGCCAAAACAGAAGTACACACGAACTTAAGCAGTGTAGGACTTGGCGCTGTTCTTGTGCATAGGACTGACGGAATACAAAGGGTCATTAGTTATGCTAGCCGGTCGCTATCAAAGGCAGAGGCCATTGATAGCGATAGCCCTACCTTTACGGCAAACCCTTCGAACTTGTGAGCGACCACCACGCTTTGTGTTGGCTAGCTAACCTGAAAGACCCTTCGGTTCGCCTCGCACGGTGGAGCCTGAGACTTCAAGAATTTCACATTACCGTCGTTTCCAAATCCAGAACAAAACATTCCGACGCCGACTGCCTGTGTCGTGCCCCCGTCGAACCACCGCCGCAGGATGACCAGGATGATGATTGCATCTTGGGAACCATGAGTGCCGACGACTTCGCCTAGTGACATCGAGCCGACCCGGAACTCAGGGGCCTTGTGGAATTCGCAATGCCCATAGACTGTCGCGCCGCCAAGCGGAATTCAGGAGCGTCCTCTCAGGGAAGATCAGTAGACGACACCATGGCAGCCATACGCAGTTGCTCCCTTGTTCGGCTGTGCTAGCCTCAACGCGTTAGCAGGAAACAAACACTACGACTTTGCATGTTTCCTGCATCACTGAACAAACCAGGTCTTCCGTGACACGATAAATCTGATTCGTTCTTGCGAGACGCGAAGTTTTTGTGAAAATACGTGCCAACTCGCGCTTTCAACGATGACCCACATCGTACACATATCAGCTTCACGAGGTTTTGTGTAGCCACGTAGGTTGGTTAAATCCTGTCGTCTGACCTTTTCAGTTGAAACTCACCTTGTTTTACTTGCATATATCATTATTCAGTGCTTTTGTAGTGCATGACTTTATAACATTGTACGCGGGAAGTCGCAAGAGTTCGCGATGTATAACTGAGCCAACTCAAATTGGCCAGCGCTGCGCCGCTTGTTTTTGTACGTTTGTTGATAGATGGAAGCACTCTGCAAGCGATTTGTTTGTTGACCGGTGTGAGAGGAAAAAGCAGAAAAAGTTCTGCCAGTTCTTCCATGTTCTGCGCGCCCAGATAACATAGTGACGCGGACTAGTCGAAGTCTTTCGGCGGAGGAAATTCTTCGGATTGCGTTCAGCAGTGATGTTAAGAGAAACCATCTTCACGACGAGGATTTGTCACTGGACTTAGAAGGCTGTGAAAGCGCAGAGTGTGACAGCGAGGATGAACGATCAGCTGCGAACTCACGAGGAGCGAGTTGCACTTCACGTCCCCTCATGCGCTAATGTTTTTTCACGCTCGCAAGGCACTTCGATAGTATTCAATGTATAGTATCCTTCAGCGAGATCAAATTGAAAACATAGTTTTTCTTGTGCATTGCACGTAGCGCAATTATTGTGGATATTATCGAGCGTCGCATGCCGCCAAAACGCTCGAGCTCGAACAGGGAAGCGAAATGGTTAGAGCGATGAAACGCGCAGTCACGGCCACAATCCACGCCTCTCGGCTAACTTCTTACGTCACCGGTACCTTCCGAACGGCATTGTTGTTCGACGAATTTTCGCAACGTCGATGAATTGGACGTTGTAAATAGCATACGTGTGCATTCTTTTAGATATTCATGTTTCGATCGTGCTGATCGAACCTGCAACATCCGAGGGCAGTGAATTGCGCACGGCCAGAGTCTGAGCAAAGCTGTATAACACAAGCGCTACTGAATGGGATGTTAAATGCTGGTGTTCCGTTGAAGAAGCATCTTCGTATTGTGTTCCTGACTGCGCAAGTAATGACGGCGGCGTAATATGTTTACGAACTATGGCCACATTAGGCATTCGGTTCCGTGTGGCAGCGATGGCGCTATAGACCTTATGGAAAATCTGCTGCCATCTAGCGGCCGCCTTACGCGTTTCCGCCATGTTGAAGGCTAGGCGCTCTCTGTATGTGCACACACGGAGCGTACGCGTCGACGTGTGGCGGCTGATAGGAGCGGCTATTCCGAGATATTTTCGTGTGCCGTGTTGCTCAGATAGAGGAAATTGGGATGTTGAAAAAAGGTTTGCAGGAAACTAACCTCCATGTTATTAGATTTCTTCGCGGCCGATGAGGAGCGGCAGATCGTTCCGTTGCTCCGGCTGCTGCTTACGACTGACGCCGTGTTTACGTTCGCCGTTCTTAATAGATGCGGTATGCGACAGCATCGGTACTCATCAGAGAAAACTTTCATGTCATGCCAGAACGAAGCAGTTTTAGTGGAGCGTGCTTGCAGGCAAAGACACACCAGCTTCGTTTACGAGCTTCAAAGCTGCATCGATCGCGGCTGCTCGGGTGTGCCTGCGCTGCTGTTGACAGCCTTACTGGGTTTATTACATTGCGATAACAATTAATATTAGACAGCTACTCGTGCGCGTAATCATTTCTCAGCGAACGGACCAGAAATTTGTTTCGAGGGGGGGGGGGGGGCGCATTTGATCCGACGTGGGGTCCGGGGACCGGGCACGTAAGTGTGGTCGAGTGTCATTTTGTGCTCTGTCTCCCATGGCACAAAAAGAAAAAAAAAATTCTGGAGGGGGCACGGGCCCGGTGTGCCACCCCTGGCCATGCCATTGGCTGGGGCGTGTTCGTAGTTTGTTTTCGATTGGGGAGTTTAACAATGTAGCGCTTGGTGAGATGCTTTGCGCGCGTATTGTCTTACTCCGCGTATACTTCAAGCATTTGATGTGCTATCACTGCCAATAAATACAGAGGGGCGGCCAGGATGGCCTTACCGAACCCCCTTGCTTTTTTTTTATTTATACCCCAAGAAGAGCACATATCAGGTTCTCACAAAAGCTGATCCCCGCTCGGAAAAATCCCGCATCCATCACTGTGAGTTAAAAAAAAAAGTTAACAGATGCTTGTGTGCGGCACTTTTCATATGAAAATCTGAAGAAAGGCTGTTCCAGCAGATGTGTTAGATTAGACCGTGGGTGCGCTACCGTTGGTTACGCGCTGAGGTAGTTTCGCAAGCGTTCAGTCGGCGACGCAAAACGGTCCTGCTGGAACGGGTTGAAATTGTAAGGCATCAGTAGGCCCCGAAAGCGACGATGGGAACGCGAAGGAGCATAATGTCGAACGGATATTCAACAAAATAAAATACCAACTAATCAGAAGCTACTTCTTAGAGCGAATAACACTTTTCATCTTCCCTTTTCACGTGCGTAAAGGCGGAATTTTTTTACATTTTAGTCGTGCGATAATTATATACATAACAATACGATGGTGACTACAGCAACAAAATATTTCTTGTTTCAAAAATATTAAAAAGGGACAAAGTTCTATTTAATATTAAATGTCCTATACATCAGGCCGACGTAGACTCTCTTATGAAATATACTTTGAAATGGATCAACAGCACTTCTTTGCCGTCGTCGCTGTGCCTCGACCTGAAGTGCGGTAAAGCCTCCTACCAACTATCCTACACTACACTCACGATATTCAGATAGCCACAAACTCTTTATTCGCTAAACTTAAAAAACAGACAAAACTTATAACCTAGCGCATGGCTTCATTCTCAACGAGAAGCTTGTACAATGCCGGTAACGTGTACAGGCCCTTATACACTCATCTGACGTTTTTGTGCCCCGATTGCCCACTCTCAAAGCAGATGCAAACAAGAAGCTATAGCAGCGACAGCAAAACGATTCGGACGCAAGCCTCCAACATGGCGCCGAAGCGGTAGCTTCGCGAGACCTCCGACAGATGGCAGCAATTTTGCATAAGGTCTATTGCTCGCGGCCTACTACTGTGCAAATCCGTCATGCAGCCTCGTTACACGCTACCTCGGAGTGCCGTTCAGTTCATACGTCAATTCTAGTTCATGCAATTCTCTGTAACACGCACAGGATTTTGCAAAGTGTATGGTTCATGCACGGTAACTGAGCTGAAATATAACCTTTCACACCGCGGCAAATAATTAGGCAGCGAGCTTCCATGATTTGGGAAACTACGTTGGTCTGATACTCATTTCAGTGCAGCTCATGACTTCATCCGGTGAAAGCGGCACGCGCCGTACGTCCGCGCGTCCTATCTGTTCCTATGCTAACAAACGGGTTGACCCAGTTGACCATCCGTCGGGCGCCATTTGGAATCATAGAGCGGGCCACCTATAGTTCGTGGGCATTGCAAATACCTCGAGGGTAAGAGCGCCCCTGTTCCGAAGGTATTCAAGAGAGTGCTGGCGTCGTTCTTCCTGCGAAACGGAGTTCTCCTAAAGAACTTCTCGCCCCTTCGATCCAAACACTTTCTCGTGGATCCTTCAGCATTCAGACCAAAAGTCCTCCAGGCCCTGCAAGAAACCTTGGAATCTTGAAACCTTCCAACTCCTCCTGCAGGCCAGAAAGGCCTGCAGGAGGAGTTGGAATTTAGCTGAACAATACGTGTACCGCCATTCCCCAACCATTCCAACTGCCTGTATCAAGAGCATATATGAGTGGTAAAGCCGGGGCAATCAAGCTCGACAATGGACTTATCGTTGTAACTGTCTACTTGGCTCCACAGCTATCCTAAGACAATGTCAAAGACTTTCTGCATGAAACCTCGGAATGGATCTCCGTGAAGCGAAACCTTCCCGCGATAATGGTTGGTGACTTTACCTTTGACACCACACGGGCGAAGTGACTTCTCGAATTCATGATTCTCAAGTTCTAGTTGAAGTGCTACTCCAACTCGTGGGGTCAGCTATCCACCACAATAAGAAGCACGTGTATTGATTTGATATTTGCAAACTTGGGATTTCAGGATGTTAACCAAATGGCAGTGTACCATAGTGACCACAAGGCTATCATTGTCAAGTTCAAAACACATATAAATTTGAGCCAATCGATGAGCATAGAACCAACGCAGTAACATCTAATAAAAGCAGCCTATGATGACGAATGTCAAACAATGGGGTACGGCAATGAAGACCGCACACAAGCAGTATATCATGAAGACCACAAAGAGCTGCGCGCCAATCAAGACCATGCACTTGGATACACCGATGAAGACCATATAGAAACAGTGTATGATGAAGACAAGGCGATGAGGTACATCGACAAAAAAACCAGCACAATACGATTATTGCAATGAAGAAGACCATGATGTTTTCTCACGCCGTGAGGGTCACTGATATAAATAAACAAGTAAACAAGATGCAACAGAGCTATACTACCACCTCAAAGCTTAACGAAGAATGTTTAATAAAGAGCATGGATATAACATATCTGAAGCACTTGCAAAACATAGAAATGCGATAGTCTCGTGCAGGAAAGACCACCAGCCTCGCTGCTTCTTCACTGTCCGAGATATTAAACTTGCGTAGGTTTTTCTCAACATGCCCTTACGGTCAGAAGCTTCGCTTATATATAGCTGCATGTCTTTGTAAAACAGTCCGTGCACTGTGCTTGGAATATCTGCTGTTAGCTGATTCTCAACTGTTGTTCCTTTCAGAAGAGTTGATATCTGGGCCAGATCATTCATGTTACTTGACAAGGACAGTACACAAGAAAGAGGCAGACGCATACACCGCTGGAATAAACTGAGTGCTTCCCTTCAATAAAGTCACATTTGTTAGTTCTAGCGCTGTATGCGTCTGCCTCTCTCGTGTCCCGTCCTTCTGCTGGCTTTCCTTCAAGTAACTATTTCTTTCCTTTGCACCCCTTCAAATATTTATTTTCCATCATCAGTCGTTACTGTAACACACCTGCAATACTTGTTTGGGTGGGCTGAGGATTTTTTTATTTTAAGACTCCCTATACTGAATGTCGGAACTGCTGGGATTAGTAAATCCCTTGAACCATTTCATTTCATGTTGTCCTTTGGGTCCTCGCTACTATCGCTCTAATCTCTGTAGAACTTTCTGGCTACATTAACTCTCTTAAATATAGTGATAGTGACAGTGTATTCCTTGTCTCAAGTGTTCACGCTTCAACCGATCTTTAAAGTATGCCCGTTTGCCTCGATGTTATACTTTATTATGTCGGTTACCTCATGCCTGTTGACTACCCATGAGGGCTGCTAACCACTAGGTTCTTTATTCCGGCTTGTTGTCCAAGCATCTCACGTGGTGTAATTCCGCTCACAGTAAACCGCTAAATACAGGCCACAACAGTGCTATAAATGCTCAAATTAGGGTTAAAATGAACGAACAAAGTCTAAAAATTCGGCATTTCCACGAAGTGAATCATGACGAGTGGGCGAAGCACTGGGATCGTTCTTACCGTAAATCGCCCGTGACATTGCCCACTCGCGCATGCAAATGAGTGACAACGCGTGTGTATAGTATATACAATGTGTTGCCGCTGAGCCGCCGCCTCCCGCGTCGTCAACTCCGGGCTAGCAGCTTGTTGTCGGGGTTGCCGTTTTGCCTTTCGCGGGCGAGAGCGCTTTCCCGATCATTTTCATCCATGGCAGAAAGAGAATGTGTGGTCTGAAAAGTGCTTATTCTTCATTGTCCTCAGCGTGATCGTCATCGTTATGACGTATAGTGAGTACATTCCATGTGCTGTTCCGTGATGGCAGAAAGAGAATGTGGGGTCTGGAACGTGCTTATTCTTCATCGTCATCAGCGTCATCGTAATCGCCATGGCGTATAATGATAACCTTGCATGTGCTGTGCCATGATGGCAGCGTTATCGTCATCGTCATTTGGTTACGGCGGACAATGGTGCGATGGGGGGGGACAGGCCTCGTACATAAGATCTTTCGCATCTAAAAACATGTTTGATCCGTCCCTCACAGGAATCAGTATGAAACGTGTCCGCACAGAAACGTGAAACGTGTCCGTACAGAAGTAGTTGAATGTTTACTGTACAATGATATAAGATAGCTTGCACAACGTCTATTGGTGTTTGACAGTTAGAGCACCATTTGACGCGGTTGCACGCGGCTATCGCGTTCTGAGATGATCCACGTTGACGCTTCGTGGTACATCTGTATCCCGACGACTAACGTCCATGATCAATGATTAAACAGACCCTTGTGGTAGTTGTACGATGACAGCGGAATTGGAGAAAGCAGTGTGACAGCCAGAACAGCGACACTGATTGGACGCCGAACTTGGACTAAAGGCCTGACCACACCTGCCCGTTGCAGCGCGTCAGCGCGTGGCTTTTTGACGCGGCGTCGCGCCCTCTCTCTATGGAGAGAGAAGGCATGCAGCTTCGCATGGCCAGACGCCTTCTCTCCCCATAGGGAGAGGGCGCAGCGCCGCGTCAAAAAGCCACGCGCTGACGCGCTGCAACGGGCAGGTGTGGTCAGGCCTTAAGGCCACCTACTCGCGTCATGTTACAGTTATTGAACAACGCTGCCCGACCAGAGGGAAACGCAACACGCGTCATGTCTTCCCTGTTAGTCGGCGGCGATTTTTCGCGGGCAAGCTTAAGTTGAGAACGTGGAGTTACGGCCACGCGGAGTACTCGCTCGTCGCAGAGCTATTTTTGGCATGGACAGATGCTGTGAGCGAGGCCGATGCGAGGGGTAAGGTCGCCACCTGGCCGTGTGTTAATGCGTCAACAAAATTCCACTTTTCCTATTCGAAACGCACCGAATGGGACGGACGCGTGGAAAAGATGTTTTGAAGGAACTAATCGTGCATTTCACGGTCAAATGCATTACTTCACTTTAGCAAGAGCACTGTGAGAGGACAGTGGTAAATATAAAAGGCTTGTTTTTAAAACCTACAGAGCATATGACCGTGGCGCCGTGGATAGCGTGCCCGGCATCTCTTGTCGCTGAGCAAGAGGTCGTAGGCTTGACTCCCATTGACCGAACTTTTTTCTTTGTCTTCCAATGCATATTTTCCTGACGTCATTTCCCTGACGGAAATACGTCACTCAGATCTTGGTGGATCCCGGCATAAAACACTTTCGTGTTAAAAATAGCAACATTAACAAAAATAACCAAGATGTAATCACATTAATTAACTTAAAAACTATGACACGTTTCAGAAAGAGGGGGGCTGACTCCGGCAGGGGCGTAAAAGGGCGCCACTACTTCGCCGAATAAGCGCATGCCCCCCCCCCCCCCCCCCTGGGCCGCCACGGCGTCGGCACTGCCTCGCTTAAGTCGATGAACGCAGCAAAAAGTAGTGGACATTAGCACAGCGAGCTAGATGCTACTCCTGCCGGGGAAGCCCTTAATGCTTACCTCAAACATTACCGCCATTGACGCTTCGGTAAGCGGGCCAGTGGGAATCCTACGAACGGCAATCGCTGGGTGCCCATGCGACACACTTCCTTAGGTTTCACAGTAGTGGAACTGCCACGCGTTTTTCGTTCGTTGGTTTCGAGGCTATCGCGTTCTGAGGCTTCTTAATGAGTTCTTTCGTATTTTGAAAAAGCTTGACAATGTCCTGTTCAACGAGAGTACCTCCTATATTTATTCCACACTCCGTATGGCGGGCAACGGATCTTAAGGCGAAAGCCTTAGATGGCTCTTCCAATGCGAAAATTGACCGACGTCCTGTGTCGGCGTCTGCCGTCGGCGTCCACACAAGTGATCCGAAAAATTATCATCGCGTGATGACGTGACCATTTGACGTCACCACGACAACACAGGTCTACAACATTTGTAGATCTGTCATGATGACGTGAGTTCATCATGACGTACGCTGCGACGTCACATAACGCGACGTGATGTCATGACTTCCTTGCTTTGTCAAAAGGGAGCAATCACGAAGGCAATGCAAAACCAGCCGGGGTACCTGCGATCCTGGAGGCAGTGCAAAACCGCATTAGGTGAAGACCACTTTCAGAGGGTGGCAGGGCAGGATGAACACAGTGACTTAGAAGAAAAAGGCGATGACCTTCGCTTTAGAGTTGGCTTACATGAATGGATAAGGGACCCTGTGAGTTTTTCTCAGTGCATAAACGATAAGGCTGTATTTTTCTGTTACACCTAAAAATCAGTTCTGCAGCGAGATCCTACATTGATCTACTTCCCTCCAACAGACAGCTCACAGATGGTCTCCTTCCGCGCTCGTTTCTTTTCCTACTTCCTCAAACATAAGCCGATTCGAGATTTTACTACACCCTTCGCATTTTACCAGCTTCGTGGCTTGTTATATTCCGTACTACTTGAGTGGTATGACGCATTTTTGGTACCCAGCTGAAATGATATTGTCAGTGTAGCTAAGAGGAGCGCTAGCAGGTCAAGATCTCCAACACCTTGAGCGGGAATACCTTTCGTGCTCAGCGTCCGCATATAGAGAGCTATATCGCAAGAGCGGCTGAGTTTTTAAAAATATGTATTCGCTTTGCACATACGATGACGGTCATTGGCCTATTACGTGAAGTCCGTGTAGTGCGCTCATGCTTCCGCACTTTTTGATGGCGTTCCGTAACCTTCAGAGGCCGGAAGAAGTAACTGTATCTTAATTAAACTGAACTGCAAACGCTTGTTTTATGCGAACTTGTAAGTCACGTTGGTTGGATGCAAAATGGAACCAAAGTGTGATCTGTTAGCTAGAACGCAGTTCGTACCTGAAGCAGCGTGTTTCTTCTTTGCGTTCCTTCGTTTGCTTCTCTGCAAGAAAGCTGATGACCGATTTGGAAGAAGACGTACCAAAAGTATGTTATATCAATGAATTCACAGTGCAGTATAGGCACAGCGATGTGTCCGCTCTTTTATTGTGCTTGAGAAGTGACCCTTCCCCTTACTGAATGCCGTTTGCTCCGATTTCACTTTCCTTGCGATTGTCGCACCGCACAATACGTAGCTGTCTATGTTGCGCCGTTGTACGACAATACAGCTGCCGCAAGGAAGTGTGCAGGTGTGAATAAGCGCAATAAAAGTACATGTTGTGTAAAATGAAACACTAAGGGTAGGTAGCAGTAGCGAGGGTGATAAGTTGCAGTAATAACACACAAACGTACGCAGACCCACGCATATATATATATATATATATATATATATATATATATATATATATATATATATATATATATATATATATATATTGTGGGCATTTATTAGACCCATCCTGTTCATCTGTACATTATCATCATCATAATGCGTTCGGGCGTGCATCATCGTCGTCGTGTATCATCATCATCGTGTTGGGTTCAGCCTAGCTGTTCGCTGCCGGGTTCTCGGGCAAATAAGGCTGGCCGCTTTCAATATATATATATATATATATATAAAGTGATGAGGACTCGCGCGAACCCCCGTAGCATAAGGAAGAAGAGAGTGTACGGCGTTCGTCGGTTTGGCCTAGTATATACCCGAACATTTCGCAGACAGATACAAGTACAGCGTGCTGGATGTTTCATATACATCGTGTTGGTATAAGGAAACCCACCTCGATCTGCTTCTAATTTTGACAGTGTGGTCCACCAAGCGACGAAATGTTACTGAATATAATGCGCCACACGTGTCATTTGCAATTTCGCAACACATTTCTGCCGCTTGCCATTTGTACACTGTCGTCCTTTATGAAAGGGAACACGCGAGCTCGTGGCCGGCGCACTGCGGCGGCTGCCTACAGCACCATCAACCGATATCTAAAGAAAACGCGTCCGCTTTTGGCGGCACCGCCTGTTGCGATATCGGAGCGGGAGCGTAATCTAGCAGCGCTTGTCCAACAGCCATGACTCGTTATTTTGTTTATCAATAGATGACGCCAAAAGCGGACGTGCTTTCTTTAGATATCGGTTGATGGTGCTGTAGGCAGCCGCCGAAGCGCGCCGGCCACGTGCTCGCGTGTTCCCTTTCATAAAGGACGACAGTGTACATATTCCATGGAATGCCTCACGTGTGTAACATATGTTTTGTTTATCTGTTTCCTGTTGTATTTACTTGCCCGAATGCCCAGCTATGCACGCGCAATATCAGTTAAATGTGCAATAAATGTTTTCCGCAGGGAAATTGTGTGGCGCCTCTTTAACAGAACCTTGCCGTATCAGGTTATCATATCCTCATGCATATCCTCCGTGGCTATGTAAAGAAGAGCCGATCACGATGCTAAGTGTATGATTTTTGTATTGTCTTGCATATGTAAACAACCTCGCAATTGAGTACTATAAATAAAGCTTTGTACGGTATTTTGAAATTTCCAAATGCCTAAATTTTGTGAGCATGAACAGCATTGTGGTAGCCCTGGAAACGGCGCATCAAAGGTAGGATAAACCAACCAATCTGAACGAACATACGTGCACATCGACAACAAATGTGGTCAACCACTCTTTCTGTACGTTGGTGTATGATGTATGTGTTAATTATATATATATATATATATATATATATATATATATATATATATATATATATATATATATATATATATATCCATCCACACGTGCACAGGTGAAAAATTCTTGAAGAGTGGGCGGGGCTGAATCCCCCCAAACCCGCCAACGACGAGTAAAGCTCGCGCGGCACTGGTCAAATGCCATTTTGTAAAGAACCTCGCGCATTTCAATTGAGAAGAAAACGGAGAGGAAAAACATAAGACGAGAGCGCTGTCTTGTGTTTTCTCGCTTCGTTTTCTCCTCGTTTAAAAATTCGCGCTGTGCTTGACAAAAATGACGTCCTCACCAACTCGCCCAAATTTGCATCCTTCTTGTGGCCAAATGCTCGCGTGATGGATTTGTGCTTATATAAAGAGAATAAGTGCGTTTCACGTTAGCTTGTGCTTACCCCTTGAACACTGACACCGTTACATCACAAAAACCCAGTTCCTAGTAACTCATATGTAATTACAGTGCGCCAGCGCACTCGATATACGAAGCACCCGTTTAACAACAGATTATTCTGAAAGTCTGCAGCTGTGCAGCTGACAATGGCTGCATGAAATAATTTGTTTCATAAACGAAAAGAGGCAACTGTTCGTGGGTGTAACTTTAAAATGGTTTCCATCTCATTTTTTGATCGTGACACTGCAAACCAACGCGCCCGCCACGCGTATTCCATTGCCGTCTATGGCGGTCCCACCCTGTTTTTCCTCTAGCAATATGGCCGCCGGCGGCTTCACTTGCTCCCGTTGGCGGCGGCCAGGACTGCCACTCCAGAGGTTCTATGAACCTCCTTGGCTCCAGCACGCCAGCGTACGTGACCTTGCGTGTGCATGACGCCTCCTTGCATCATGGTTTCGGGACCCGTAATGAACCAACCTGAAAAATGACTGTGGTACAACGCTCTTCATTGGGCACGCAACAACTTCCTGTGTCTAACTACAATTTCTCATGTGACCTGGTGCAGGACCCTTTGAGAAGTAAATTACAAACAAAACGAAAGCCGCGTGCACATCACATTTTTCTTACTTTTGATCTACTCTCTCCTTTCCCCAGACGGCACTCCATGGTTTCGCATTCATTCGCCAACTTCCCGCGGCTGCACAGAGGGACCTCCTATTTCTTGCCCACTGCTACACCGATGTCTTCAAGGTTGTTGACTTCCTTGAGGACACTGGAATGGACCAACGGCTGTAGAAGCCACCCGCCGCGTCCTCGGCAATCGAAGCCACTCTCCTCTTCTTCTTCTTTCCTCTTCCCATCTTTATTCTCCTTTCCCAATTTCATAGCAGATGCTGAGACGTGGTTTGATTTAGGGTTGCAGAAATAGTGTCTTTTCCTCTCCTGAACCTTTCCTCCTCCAGCCGCTCGCGACGTGTCAACGCTTTGGCGTAGGATGGCAGGGGCGTCCCATTTTACGGCTGCTAGCGGCTGTTTCCCGGAAGTTGGTTGAACTAGAGGGCTAGCTTGAACTCCATAGTGTTCCTAATGGTTAATGTTGCCCGGTAACATGAATAACGATCTCAAACTGCACTCGAAAGTGAAATTTGAGGTTAAATAGTGTTCATATAGCCACCGTTTTGGAAAATATGCATTTACAGGCACTTATAGGCACTCAGGCACGAGCGCCGAAAATAGGCATTTACACGCACTGTAAAAACTCTATAAAACCTCTTCTTAACCTGTAATTCGTGCTCATATATCAATGTGGCACGATAGAAACGCAAGGAACAAAATAGGCATTTGCCTGAAATCCGGTCTCTAATTATCACCCATGTTATCACCGATTCACCTGTTTAAAACTTTGGCTGTGCACCCATGTGCTGTAAGGCTGCCTTGGGCTTATATGTATATGCATTGACAAATCAAGGAATAAATCAGTTGATAGTGTTCGAGGGGAGGCCCTCCCGGCTGCCCTGGTTCTCTCGCGTCCAGGCAGACGGTCGCAAACCACGTCTTCCAGAAGAGCTGCTGTTGGAGAGAACCGGACTGAAGAGCCGATAAAGAATGCGAGAGGTTTATTTTACATTTTTACAGTTTTAGAGGTCAAAACAGAATCCGCTTCTCAGGCATTCGCTTGCCGCTTTTACCCCCTTCGCAGTCCCTAGACGCCAGGCCTAGGGAAACAGGGGGAAGACATTCTCATCCAATCAGGTCACCAATCCTGAGGGTCCTCTTGTCGGCACCGCCTCCCCCCCCCCCCCCCCCCACACACACACACACACACACACACACAAACACACACACACACACACACACACACACACACACACACACACACACACACACACACACACACACACACACACACACACACACACACACACACACACACACACACACACACACACACACACACACACACACACACACACACACACACACACACACACACACACACACACACACACACACACACACACACACACACACACACACACACACACACACACGTACGTGTATTGTTCCTGCAACGCTGTCGCTTCGGGGAAATCACGCCTCCAGCATGCGGGGAGTCCGTCGTCTCGCCGCTCGGGCCGACCACCCATGCTGTCAACCGGTGGCCGCAGGCCTGGCAACTCCAATGGCTTGCGCCTGGACAGCTGGTGTTTATTTGAGCGTCGGCGGCCTATCAGCCGGGGACACTCAGCATGGTGGTCCGAGGTCCCTCTTCCGTCTTCGGCGGAAACTCGGCGTCGCGTCTTTTCCAGGGGCACAAAGGCGCCATGTGTCGTATTTCCGCACCAGCGACAATGGTGTTGTCGTGAGTAATTGCAACCATGCACCTCCTGATGCATGAGAAACAGCCGGGCGCCTTCGCGCTCCTCCTTATTGCCGCAAAATGAGGCGGCTGCCTTTCTTCCGTCAGGGCGCACTCGGCAGAAGGTGGCTCGCCGATCGCAACAATAGTCAGCGCTCCGGTGTGTCGTATTTTCTATGTGGGGCGTCTGGCGTCTTGAGTGTTTGCGCTGTGAATTGCCATCGCTGCAGCGCTCCCCACCAGCACTGCTACTGACGTTGCCGACGTTTCGCTCCACGATGTCATTCTACACCATGGAGCTCCTCGCCACTTGCTCACCGTTCGTGACCGCGCATTTTTGTCACGAGTAATTGACGATATTTTGCGCTCTAACTCAACGCAGCACAGGTTGACCACTTCATACCATCCTCAAACAAATGGCCTCACCAAGCGCCTGAATCGCACTCTCGCGGACATGATCTCGCTCTATGTCTCATCTGACCATCATGACTGGGATCTGGCGCTACCTCACATGACCTTCGCGTGCAATTCATCTCATCATGACACCGCCGGTTACACACCGTTTTATATGCTCTATGACCGTGATCCGCCGTTACCGCTGGGCACCCTACTACCGTCTAGTACACATCCGCCGAGCGAATACGCACGTGCTGCTATCGCTCGTGCTGACCACGCGCCCCAGATCGCCCGCTCTAGGCTGCTCGCTTCACAAGCAACCCAGAAGGCTCTCTACGACAGCAGGCATGTCGACGTTCGCTTCTCACCTAGTTTCCTAGTTCTCATGTGGTACCCAGTTCGTCGTGTTGGCTTGTCAGAGAAGTTGCTATCTCGGTACATAGGTCTTACCGTATCATCTGCCAGGTAACGGACGTTACCTACGAGATCGTTCCCATCTCGAAGACTATCCCGTGTGCAAACATGTCAAGTGGCTTAATGCACGTCAGTAAGCTGAAACCATACCGCCCTCCTTCTGAATACCATGCTTAACTCTTTCGTTACCGTGGGAAAATGGGCAACTTTTCATAGGTTTTTGTTGGTATTTTTTGTAATAAGTAATATAATGGTTATACTGCAATGTAATACATCAAGAGAAAGCTAAGTAAATGTACTTTTGACGTGTGTAAGTTTAAAAAACTAAACTTGGAAACTAATATGCAGAAAAAATCATTAAAGGTAACATTTCTTGCAAATTTGAAAGAACATTTGCAATTGTATGTTTATTACATAAAAGAAGTAAATCTGGAAAATATTCTGAAATATACAAATTATTTAGATAGGAGACATCTACCTAACAGAAAAGTTTCACTGACCTAGCTCAACAACTGCACGAGTTACACTTGTTTACTTGTTGCCCAGTAGAGAGTGTCTTGTTCAGCCAGGTTGCACAATTTTTTCTTTTTATTGCACAAATTTCTCAGACACAGAAGCACAGTAAATATTAGTAAAAAGGGAAAGAAATGGGCTATTGAACCATGCATATATGGACATATTGCGCTCCATAGTTGCTCAAGAAAAAAATCTTAACTGGGAAAGTACAGTGTCGCAGACGGCGCCAGAACATCGTTATGTATGACTTCACTACACAAAAAATATGTGAAATTGTGTGAAATATGTGGAATCACTGCTACTAGAAGCAGCCAAATGATCGCTTCCAGATGCAACAGAATCGCCAGAAAGGCGTCGTTCGCGCGAGGGACCGGCAACAAAAGCGTCTGCCATCTTCGTAAACAGACGGAGCGAACCGCACCATTGGAACCGCCGCTTAAAATCGCCGCCGCACGGGAAAAATACAAACTACGCAAAAAATGAAAGATTGGTGCCTAGAGAATACGACTGATGGCGCTGCAAATCCATAGGAGCGCTCATATTTTAAAAATAGCTTGTGGCGCGTATGGGTCGCCGGTGACCCATGTCCTATGGACACGGTAACGAAAGAGTTAAAGTGCACAGAGACGGAGCTTTTACTGCCGGGGGTAATGCTGCGTAGCTAGCACATTAAGGGTGAGACATTCTTCGTACAGAAGATTACAAAGAGGACAGGTCTGTCAACTGTGCGTGCTGTCCTCCGTCTTGATCGATCAGTGCAAATACACTCGCAAATAGTCACTTCTCGTCTTATTTTACGTAAGAATATAATGCAATATGTGATGTGATATGATCTAAGGTGACTTAATATGATGAACTGACGGCGTAGGAAATCATGACGTGTTTTCTTCACCGCATACCAGTGACTCCAGAACAAGGAGCGAAGTTAGACAACACGATGTTCAGCAGTTGAGCCCTCGATATATATGTTTGTTTCCACAGTTTTATAGACATTCATTCAGACGCTTGATGTAAGATCCACTTCCACAAAAGATCTTTCCACACTAACCATTGCAAATAATTACGCTACTGAGTCATGCGACCATCTGCCAGACAGAGATGGCTGTAGTAACGTGGAATACACATTAAATATAGACCTATGTTGACCACCATATGCTGGCATTTATAAAAGACTACAAAAAATAGCCTACTAGCAAAATTTGCAAAGTGCCAGCCGCAGCCGTCGTACAGTGTTTACGGGGCTCGACAGCTGACGCGAACGACGTGCGTTCGATCCCGGCCGCGGCGGTAGTATTTATTTGAAGGCGAAACGCTAGAGGCCAGTGTAAGTGTACCAGCGTCTTTGATTTAAATGTACGTTAAGAAATCCCAGGTGATCGAAATTTCCGGAGCCCTCCACTACGGACTGCCTCATAATCATATCGTGATTTTGGGCACGTAAAACTCGAAATATCATTATTAATTGTACTCCAAAGCGCCGAGCTAAGTGGATTTTAAATATCAGCGCGATAAAAATGAAACTATTCCTGCCAGATCATACACATATAGCAGAAGACATTCGTGATACTTTCGCCAACCGACTATTGTTCGAGGCACAATCGTCGTTAGACGGAAGCAATTTTGGCAAAGCCGTATGTACATTATAGTCTTCTTAGCAGTCTCGTCGACGTGGATTCGCCTCTAAGACATGAAATAAAAATTAGTCTGTACCAATGGACAATTTCTGAAACGTCAGCAAACCGGCGACACTAAAAGACATTAAAGCAATTTTGAGGGCATAGTGGTTAAGAAGTGAATCAGTGGTGCGCTCCTTGTCATCCCCTTCCTTATTCATAGAGTGACGCATGCCCCGCTGGTCGGCGTACTTTAGCAGCCCAAATTACTTGTTACACATTGTTCTAGAAAATATCGTGCACTCATCGGACTAACCATGCGTACACATGCTTCCAAATTATGACTACAAAAACAACAAAATTGTTATATCCGCCTCTTTTAAGGAGCAGTTACTTCGACATCTGCCTATAGCCCTCACTCCCCGCCCCACTTATCCTGATAAATGGGGAACCTACGTTTCAGTAGTGGTCACCAGAGGTCGTGAGCGCTAAGTCGTAAATGAGGGTTGACAAAACTGTAGATTTTGGACGTTCAGTTTGCAGCAGACACAGCGAATGGATCAGGGTCGGGTAAAAAACAAGATGTTTATATACATCACAGCTATACACAGAATAATATAAAAAAGAACAAAGAAAAAAAATGGCCAGGCCTCCGTGGAACACTCTGCACAGTCACAGAGAAAGCTGGACGAACGCCTTTATAAAGCCCGTTGTAAACTCTCTTGCGGTGACTACTAGAACTACATTTGCAAGGTACCCACGGTGCCATAAATCATCATAATTTTGCGATACTAAAGGTTATGCCAATATGCCATTATTCATCATTCTGTGGAAGCGAGGTATACCACTACTCGTCTGTAAACCATATATACACTTTCGTAATGTTGTGTCGGACGATGTTTAAAAATTACGCCTGAGTCCTTTTTAAGACGTGGTAAGATTGAAACCACTTACTTGTTACGCAATTCGCGTTTTGTGACTAGTTGTTATTAAACGCGACGCATTTCTAAGCGAACTTCTGCGACTTTGCGCGTATCTATCTATCTATCTATCTATCTATCTATCTATCTATCTATCTATCTATCTATCTATCTATCTATCTATCTATCTATCTATCTATCTATCTATCTATCTATCTATCTATCTATCTATCTATCTATCTATCTATCTATCTATCTATCTATCTATCTATCTATCTATCTATCTATCTATCTATCTATCTATCTATCTATCTATCTATCTATCTATCTATCTATCTATCTATCTATCTATCTATCTATCTATCTATCTGGCGACTTTGTGCTGTCCAGACCGTATCGTTAATAGGATTTATACCCAAATTAGTATGGCATAACATGACCGTATGACGAACATGAATGACTGGCCATATCATGAAAATCATGACGTAACTTTTCATGAACGGTATGGTTTACACGCCATGGCCGTGGTGCTCCTACGGCTAATTCCTTAACTTGATATATCCAGAAATTGCTATAATGAGACATTTCTGCATGAACAACATAAATGACAGGTGGTAAAATGAAAATCATAAAGTGCATGTCATGTACAACATTATTTACGTGCCACGCTCATAGTGCGCTGACGGCCATTTAGCTAGCTTGATATAAACCAAATTTAGTTTTGGGTGACGTGACTGTATGACAAACATAAATGACAGATGGTGACATGAAAATAATGTCATGTCATGTGCAACATGACTTCCATGCCACGCTCATGGTACGCTCGCGGCCGTTTCGCTAGCTTGATATACACCAAATTTGGTATTACGTGACGTGTCTGTATGACAAACGTAAGTGGCAGGTGGTAAGATGAAAATCACGATGTGCATGTCATGTACAGTCGAGCGCGATTTGAAGGTTATCGCGTAAGCGTCGTCCAAGAACGACAATAGCGCCACGTCCCAGAATAGTCTTTCGAGGAAAGGGTGATATCAAGCAAGCTTCACTCACTTTTTTTGCTTTTCTTGAAGCTGCGATCACTGCCGTCTGAGGAAGCTATTTAAACGAAGCAGTGCCGAGCACCAGCTGTAACACATCTTTCCCAGCAATTTGTAATCGCCGGCGGAGATAACAGCCCGTGAATAATATACTTGATCTCGAAGAATGGAAGGTTCAAAATAGAGAGAAAGGGTGTAGAGTTCGTCATATGGGTTATTGTTGTAGCATGGAACAGCTAACGAAGGAGAGAAGAAGGCGAAATCTTGATTTTCACTCTTCCGAAACGTGCCGCTAGGCCCCTGAGAGTTAGGCAGGTCGACGCTCGCCCGATAACCTTCATATCGCGCGCGACTGTACAACGTGATTTAGAAGCCCCGATCATGGTGCACTTGCGTCCAGCTCACAAGCTTGATATGCACCAATATCGCTGTTGCGCGACCTGACTGTATGACCAAAATAAATGACAGATGGTAACATGACAATCATAACATGCATGTCGTGTACAACGTGATTTACATGCCCAGCACATGGTGCACTCGCGGCTGTTTCGTTAGCTTGACATACACCAAAAATGGTATTGCACGATATGACTGTATGACGAACATAAATGACAGGTCATTACATGTAAATCATGATATGCATGTTATGTACAGCATGATTTGGTTGTTGCTGGCTATTTCGTATTACATGGATTCGCACGATGCGAGGGATCGGCCGTTTATTTTTTTACTCTCCTATCACGCTATACTTCATCTGTTAATATTATTCCCCACCCGTCTTGACGCTTGTATTCGGTCTTTAGCGAAGGAATTTCAAGCACCTACGCGGTTCTGTGCAAAAATACTCGACTGCTACGCAATGGGCCGGGGCTGAAATGCCGCTGAATCCTGCACATTTTTTTTCTCGTTATGCGTGTAGAGGCTACGCACAACTGCGGCGGCGGTCGCGGTGGCGGACAAGTGCGCCAGCAAAATCGGCTGTTGTTTGATCCCATAACAACCTTCGTTGTAGAAGTGAATAAGCTAGCACACGTACGCGTAAGATCTATCAGAGGTTATGCCACAAGTTGCGAGAAATTAAAAATGAATATAATGATTAGGGCCGTGCGTGAATGGCGAATCTCTAAGAGTTCAGAAGGATGGGCTAATAGCGGCTGAATATACCGGCTGTCCCACATAACTTCGACCACGATTTAAAAAAAATACCCTGCGCTCTAAGAAAGTTGTACGAATGTATTTTAGTGGTAGTCGTGTCTACATACAACCTCTATTTTTTCCATGACTAAGCGCTAATTACCTAACTAACTTGAATTGGGCAACATATTTTTAGTGTTTCTCGAATCAGTTAAATATTAACTTCATGTCGTACCACAGCTCAAATAGCTCCAGATTCCAGTATTTATCTTATTCTGAAGTCTGCCTGTTCGTTTCTTCCGAGATAAAACGAAAGCGCGTGAAACACGCCAAATATGAATTATATGCGCGCTCGCGCGCCTCTACTCAAGCTCTTACACGCGTCCTTTGATACACGGCTGGTTTCGTTCATTGTACAGAGCTTCACGCAAATTGATGGACGCGCATCAAATACCATTATGATGACGCGTCCATCATTGATAGTGATACCACTTGCAATGCGGTGATGAACGAACGCAGCCGTGCATGAGCTAAAGAATGCTTGAAAGGGCTGGAGCAGTGACTGGCTAGTGAGCGTCCATTTCATATTTAGCGTGTTTCGCGTGGTTTTGTTCTTTGTGAATAAAAACAACCAAGCAGATTTCAGCAAACAATACATGCTTCATAAATAAAATTTCGCAGACCATCGATCTATTCCAGGGTTATTTGGGATGAAGTACAACTTTATGTTAATATTATACCGATTTGAGCAAGAATAAAAAGTGGCAAACTAATGTTACTTATTTAGTTAGCGCTTAATCATTACAAATATTCAGGTTGTACGTACAAACGACTGTCACTAATAAGCACCATAAGCGTATCCGCCGTAGGAACCCCGCGTAACATCTAGTTGCAGATACTATCGCAGAGAGCCAAAAAAAATGTACTTCAGCACGGTCAGTAAAGAAGCGTGACATGAGTTTCTCACTTTGTCCAAAATGCGGGGGGGCAGAGAGGAGAAGGCCGACTCCTTGTGCCGTGAGATTGAGGCCTACAAAGTAAGTCTGAATTGTCGTGATCCGAAATTAGGTGTTTGTACAAGCATTCAATCATAGTCGTACTACAAGTATCAGCCGTAATTCAGCCGCTACTGGCAATCGGGAAGTGGAAGGGGCAGGCTTTCTCTGAGGAGTTCAGCCATCATTCAGCAATAGAAAGCAATAAGAAGTGTCCCCATGGCCACACCCTCCTAACTAACGCCTGTGGCGAGCGAAAATTTCCAATAAAAGCAACCATCCTCGTTCAGCATTGGACGTCCCCAGAAAAGCCACTTGTTCTCTGTTCCCAGCTGGCCTTAACGCCTTTTTTATTAGATGCGAAGCATGTTATGCTCGGGGCTCTGTCCGTCCCTCCCGCGTCCCGGGTCCTCCGTCCCGCGTCCGGCCACTTTCATGAAGTAGGGAAGCACCCATTATGTGAACCAGAACACTGTAGTAATATGAAGGCCGTCAACCCTACTACAGTCATCATAGTCATGGCCGAGAGCACAGAGAGGCTGCTTAGCAATGGCTCGGCAGGTGGTGTCTGTCGCCCAGGTTGACACCATTCCTTGAGTCATGGCCGAGAGCACAGAGAGGCTGCTTAGCAATGGCTAGGCAGGTGGTGTCTGTCGCCCAGGTTGACCCCATTCCTTAATCTTGCTTGCATGTGTTTGGAGGGGGCTTAGTACGCCCCTCCTTCCCGCGTCCCATACCACCACAGCGCATGCGCGTCCCCTCCCCCCCTCTCTCTCCTACGCTCACCCCCCTTCCTCTCCTCTAGGAATCCTCTACTCTACGGAGTGGCTCCGGCGTCCCACATCCCCACAGCGCATGCGCGTCCTCTCCCCCCTCTCTCCTCTAGGAATCCTGTACTCTACGGAGCGGCTCCCGCGTCCCAAACCCCCCACAGCGCGTGCACGTCCCCTCTCTCTCCTCTCCTATGGTCCCCCCCCGTCCTTTCCTCTGGGAATCCTCTACGGAGCGGCGCGCACCACAGGTGGTGTGACAGCTGCATACTCCGCTGGGGGCGCCACGGTAGTTCCGCGGTATGAAAATGACGGAGCGCGCGCGCCTCATTCTCTCTCCTGTGCAGCGCCGCGATGAGCCCACGGACCCATGCCGTGAAATGAGAGCGGCGACGTTCCTCCCGCTCAAGCTAATTATCTCCCCGCTGCTTCGCATCCACACATGGTTCCCTTTAGCGGGAGATGGGGAATTTTTTTATTTAGTAATGTCAGTCTGGAGAACATCCTTGCCGGTTTCATAGCTGACGTCCGCGCCGAAGCCGGGGACGGCACGGAAATATAGCGTTCTTTTCACTCAGGCTGCTTGGATTTATTGGGTAAATCTGGCAATACACGTTTCCTATAGACGTTGGCATTGGTATCTTACAAACAAATTGTCTTCCAGGCATCCATTTCTTAAAACGCCTCCGAAAAAATAAGCGTATTCCCTAAGCAGCCTATAAAAATTTCAGATTAATGCCCCATATGTGCATAAATCGCTAACCTTGCCCACATATCTTCAAAAAATGTCGTAGGAATTATTTTCATTAGCTGGTTTGGCTGTGATCGCAGCTGAAATAAACAGACGTCAAACCGGAAACTGTTGCGGCGGCTACATAACAATCATGTTTTAATGTGCCTTGGCATGGGGACACTTCGGCACAAATGTGGGATCCGTCGAAGTAGGCTTCTTTTTCATTATTATTAGATTACCTGGAATCCATCAACCTAAACAAACTCATTGTTTAACTTTAGAGTCCCTTTCATTTTTAGAAAACCTAGAATTCTTTAAAATGTCCCTATATCAAACTACGGCGGTAATATCAGATAAGTTTTATACTCTTCCAAAAGCATGATGTAATTTATGAGGTGCCCGCCAATGTGCGAATGTGCCTAATATGAGATATATCAGATGCCATTTGATGCGCACTTATATGTGACATGGATGCCAATCTTTCCGATTGCATTCGCGCGATTGCGAAATCGTGCCATGTGCTGTACAGTATAAGTGCGCGTTAAAAGTTCATTTTATGTATATATCCGGAGCACTACACAAAGGCATGCTCCAGAGATATATCCTGGCTTTAATTCGCATACATGGATTTAGCCATAACTCCCACTTAAAAAATCCGGCAGATCCCACACACTGTGGGAATCGATGTAATGCGAAGCAGCCAGGAAGGAGAAAATCCTGCTTATCAGGATTTTCTCCTTCCTGACATGTTACAACCTTCATGGCAGGTGGTAACATGTCATGTTTGACATGTTACCACCTGCCACTTATGTTCGTTATACAGTCATGTCACTCAATACCAAACTTGGTGTATATCAAGCTAACGAAACGGCGGTGAGCGCGCCATGAGCGTGGCATGCAAGTCATGTCGCACATGACAAGTCATGATTTTCGTATTACCACTTGTCATTTATGTTCGTCATACAGTCACGTCACTCAATCCCATATTTGGTGTATATCAAGCTAACGAAACGGCCGCGAGCGCGCCATGAGCGTGGAATGCAAGTCATGTCGCTCATGACATGTCATGATTTCCATATTACCCCTATTGCAAAACCCAGCGCCGCTGGGTACCAGCGTCCAGTGCCATGCCGGATTATGGGCCCAGTATCGCACTGGATACTGGGACGCTGGAGCGGCATTTTACTGGGAGGCGCTGGTACTCCCGCGCAATACGGCTCTACAGCGGTGAAATAGCGGTGCCTATGTGCCATAAATAAATATATTAGTGCAAGAAGTGATATAGAACGCATTAACGCAATAAAAAAAAAGAAAAAAAAAGCCATACAAAAAAAAAGTCTCCGTCAGCAGGATTCGAACTTGCCACCTGCCGATTTCGAACTCAGTGTTCTACCCACTACACCACGCCGGAACATGTTGAAGTGCGCGTAAAACAACTATTTAACCAACAAACACATGGTTCGGCTTCATGTTTACATGTCGCACAGTCACGATAGACGCGATGTTCCTTTCCAAATAACAACTGCGTCTTTATTAGACAAACGAACGGCGGCCGGTACCGAATGACATGCCGATAAAGAGCGCTAAGTTTCTTTAAGAATTCACATGTTAACTACGAAAAATATGAAATACACGTAGAGCAGGCACTGTTTGCTGGCTGTTACTGCCGATTTTTTTAATAGCCGTTTCTCGCTCTTGCTACTGGTCAACATTTACAGAGGTTTTATGATGACTAGTTAGATAAACAGGTGCGTACATGATTGAGTATTGAGTAGTGTTATCGCGCAAGCGACGATACGCCAGTACAGCGGACGTGCCAGTGTACAGATTTGCAGTTCTATCGATACCTATAACTAAGAAACCGCCCAACTAAATAAAAATACAATTCGGTAAAGGAGTATGTCACTATGTTAGTTCACTAAGGCGTACCAAATTACCGACTGAAAATTATCCGTTCTTACATAAGAGTCACGAGAAGTACCGGCTAGCGCGGCTGGCAGCTTTCGGTGACAGCTTGTGCGCGTTGCTGAAAGCGCGTCGCTTCGGTGGTCGTCGCTCCTTGTGCGGACACCGTACACAAGGAAAAAATGGTTAATTTAGGTTAACGAATGTCCAAACTGTACTTTACAGTCATTCTTACGCTTTAGAATTGCGTGTACTTAAAGCGCGAAGCGCCGGTAACATGTAGACGGACACGGCCGGCACACTAGGCCTAACGCTCGCTGGGAGTCTCGCTGGGTAGGACCGGTCTCGGCGCAGCCCAGTTGCGATGGTTGAAGTTTCTGCATTAAAGCTTCGGAACCTTTCTAATGGTTAACTAAAGTTCAGCGGAAGTAAGTGGAAGGGCAAACAGTGCCAGAGATGCGTTTCCGGTGTGGTGATATCGAACGGCGGCTGTTTTTCTGGCCTCCGTTGGGTGGGGTTGCGAAGCCAGAGCTGAATTGCTTCTCGCCAACTGTGCGGCGATGTAACGATTTGCTGTTTCTGGTAGGACCGGCGCCTCCAGACTTATAAACACTGCAAAATGGAATCATTACAACAACCAATCCCTGATGCCAGACTGGTATATGTGCGGCGCATGCACAAAACGTGCATTCATCGCTGCTACGTGCTCCGCAAGAATTAACGCCGTTATTGAATCTGCGTGAATAAGAAGAAAAAAAATCAAGCAAAATAATCAGCGTTGGCTCCTTTGTGTTATTGACGCATTTTTTTCTGCATTCCAAATGGAAAAATAAAAATGACGGTGATTTCGCATATATATCACATAATACATGTCTTGCGCTTATCATTCATTCTCTTTCTCTGCCAAGCTAGAAGTTGTGAAAATGTTTGGGACCTGTAAGCAGGCCCCTGGCCAAGGGAGGGGGGGCTAGGGGCCCGGGCCTTCCCTCGAAATTCGGATGGAAGGGGGTGTTTACCGAGGAAAAATAATAAAGATCGGTGTTTTTCAAGGCTTTCAACAAGTGCCCCCCCCCCCCGAAAACATTGTTTGGCTACGGGCCTGCCTGTTAGGGTAGCATCCATTGGTACCATCGAATCAAACATTCTATATTCAAACATACCGAAACATTCCGCCGCATACACTACAGAAACTTGCATGCCGCACTGGAAGAAACAGTGCAGGCTCCAGTGTGCACCAGCGCACTCCAGTGAAAATTCCAGCGTTTCCAGCGCTTCCCAGTACGCGCCAGCGTCACAGCGGCCAAGCCAGCGCCCCTACCAGTGCGACCCAGCTCTTTCCCAGTGCGCTCACCGAAGTGCCAGTGAATCCCAGCGTGTACCAGTGTTCCCAGTGCGATCCAGCGCCAAAAAACGTACTGGTATCACGCTGGGGGGCGCTGGTTTTTGCAATAGGGACCACTTGTCATTTATGTTCGTCATACAGTCATGTCACTCAATACCACATTTGGTGTATATCAAGCTAGCGAAACGGCCGCGAGCGCGCCATGAGCGTGGCATGCAAGTCATGTCGCACATGACAAGTCATGATTTCCATATTACCACTTGTCATTTATGTTCGTCATGCAGTCATGCCACTCAATACCAAATTTGGTGTATATCAAGCTAACGAAACGGCCGCGAGCGCGCCATGAGCGTGGCATGCAAGTCATGTCGCACATGACAAATCATTATTTGCATATTGCCACCTGTCATTTATGTTCGTCATAGAGTCACGTCACTCAATCCCAAATTTGGTGTATATCAAGCTAACGAAACGGCCACGAGCGCACCATGAGCGTGGCATGTAAGTCATACTTTTCATGACAAGTCAGTCATGATTTTCATGATATGACCAGCCATTTACGTTCGTCATAAAGTCATGTTATGCCATACCAAATTTGGTAAAAATCCCATTAACGATACGGCCGGGAGAGCACAAAGTCGTAGACGGCTAGATAGAGAGATAGCTAGATAGATAGATAGATACGCTCAAAGTCGCCGAAGTTCGCTAAGAAATGCTTCGCGTTTAAAACGTGCACTTTTTTTGCAAGTCTCCCCAATTTCCTTCGGGTAGCATTCGCCCGGTTGCGAAATCATAAAGTACCATCTGCTGTACAGTATAAGTGCGCGTTAAAAGTTCATTTTATGTATATATCCGGAGCACTACACAAAGGCGTGCTGCAGAGATATATCCTGGCTTTAATTCGCATACATGGATTTAGCCATAACTCCCATTTAAAAACGTGAACTTTTTTTGCAAGTCTCCCCAATTTCGTTCGGGTCGCATTCGCCCGGATGCGAAATCACAAAGTACCATCTGCTGTACAGTATAAGTGCGCGTTAAAAGTTCATTTTATCTATATATCCGGAGCACCACACAAAGGCGTGCTCCAGAGATATATCCTGGGTTTAATTCGCATACATGGATTTAGCCATAACTCCCATTTAAAAACGTGAACTTTTTTTGTAAGTCTTCTCAATTTCGTTCGGGTCGCATTCGCCCGGATGCGAAATCACAAAGTACCATCTGCTGTACAGTATAAGTGCGCGTTAAAAGTTCATTTTATGTATATATCCGGAGCACCACACAAAGGCGTGCTCCAGAGATATATCCTGGGTTTAATTCGCATACATGGATTTAGCCATAACTCCCATTTAAAAACGTGAACTTTTTTTGAAAGTCTTCTCAATTTCGTTCGTGTCGCATTCGCCCGGATGCGAAATCACAAAGTACCATCTGCTGTACAGTATAAGTGCGCGTTAAAAGTTCATTTTATGTATATATCCGGAGCACCACACAAAGGCGTGCTCCAGAGATATATCCTGGGTTTAATTCGCATACATGGATTTAGCCATAATTCCCATTTAAAAACGTGAACTTTTTTTTGTAAGTCTTCTCAATTTCGTTCGGGTCGCATTCGCCCGGATGCGAAATCACAAAGTACCATCTGCTGTACAGTATAAGTGCGCGTTAAAAGTTCATTTTATGTATATATCCGGAGCACCACACAAAGGCGTGCTCCAGAGATATATCCTGGGTTTAATTCGCATACATGGATTTAGCCATAACTCCCATTTAAAAACGTGAACTTTTTTTGTAAGTCTTCTCAATTTCGTTCGGGTCGCATTCGCCCGGATGCGAAATCACAAAGTACCATCTGCTGTACAGTATAAGTGCGCGTTAAAAGTTCATTTTATGTATATATCCGGAGCACCACACAAAGGCGTGCTCCAGAGATATATCCTGGGTTTAATTCGCATACATGGATTTAGCCATAACTCCCATTTAAAAACGTGAACTTTTTTTGTAAGTCTTCTCAATTTCGTTCGGGTCGCATTCGCCCGGTTGCGAAATCATAAAGTACCATGTGCTGTACAGTATAAGTGCGCGTTAAAAGTCCATTTTATGTATATATCCGGAGCACTACACAAAGGCGTGCTCCAGAGATATATCCTGGCTTTAATTCGCATGCATGGATTTAGCCATAACTCCCATTTAAAAACGCGTACTTTTTTGCAAGTCTCCCCAATTCCTCGAACATTGTTCTTTATGACGATAATATGAGGTTCTCCTGGGAACTTTTTTTATTTTTAAAACAATCATACTTTGCCCCTTTTTTAGGTTGACCTAGAATTCAGATGACGGCGTAGTGAGAAAACAAGATACATTTGTGCGATATAGTGTTATAAACGCCGCCATTGTATAAGCTTGGTAATTCGGTTATTCTTTACATAAAGGACACCTTGAAATACAAAAACCTTTCTTTTTCAATCAGCTGGAAACGCTATTTGAGGAAAACATTTTTCAGGAACTTATTTTACTTCATTCGTGGGTTATGCTACTTCTCAAGTGCAATTTCTTAGTGCATCTAGAATCTATGCAGTGGAAGTACACCTTTGGGCTATATGCAAAAACTTAACCTTTCAAGTACACCTTTAGCCTATCTCTTAAGGTGCACATCAACGTGATCTTCCAGGACTTCAAAGAAATAGCACATAAAATCAAGACAAGTTGATTCAGTAGTTACGTCTAATGCTCCTGAGCTGAATTTAGCAGATACTATTCAAAAAAGAAAATTTAAAGCAAACAAGCACAGCAGTCACTGAGCCCTCCACATCCTCACTAAAGGTGCGATGCTTAATTTGTTGAGTATCGTGTGCTGGAAATCCACTGGCTAGAAACTAGCTTTTCATACAACCTACTCTACTCTGTATTTATATTACGACTGCTGCACTCTGTAATTATATTACGACTGCTGCAATAAAAAAAACCTTTTCCAACTTTCATCGTTACTGTACTTTACTGTAAATCTCCACTTGCTGGTCTGAAACATTGTCATTATGTAAACAGGGAGGCCAATCTGCACGAAAACGTTGAATATTTTTTAAATCTGAGACGATAAATATTTCGGAATAATACCAGGCGTTACACGACGGTTAAGCGTCACGCGCAGTGGCATGTGGCTGGCTTTTTTAATTCCCCGAAACAATCTTGACTACAGATTCAAAAGGCGTTATAAACGTTTCATTCGAAATAATTAGAATCAAGCAAAGTAATCCATCTGGTGGAGGAATAATCATATTGAGACGCTTCTTTAAGGCCTTATAAGTAAGCTGGGATAAAAGCGGTCATAAAAGTGATAGTGTCATATTTAAAACGGAGCTGCTCTAGGGAAGGAAGAGAGTGAAAGCTCGCCCCCCTGAAATTGGTATAGGAGCCATGTCACTACAGCTGGCGGGAATGAATGCTTTCAATTAACTTTTTTTCCAGTTGGCAGTGGCGTGCATCAGAAAACGATCTGTTAGATGACCTTTTAGGGGCGAAGTTCCTAAGGGTGTGGGTCGTTCCCTCCTCTGCAGCAGTAGTAGTAGTATGTATGTATGTAGCCACATCTAGTTTATGAATTGCTCAATAGATGGCGTTGTGTCTATATGTCCTTGGAAATAATATCACTAGATGGCGTTAGTGGTTTTAGGGGCGAAGCTTCTTAGGGTGTGGGTCGTTCCCTTGGAAATAATATCACTAGATGGCGTTATTGGTTTTCGTATAGTTGACGATTAAAGAGGATAGATGGGGCTGTTATAATTATGATCATCGGGCCAACGCGGTACTCGGAGTCGAGCACCGGAGGTGGACTCCATCGTGATCAACGGTGAGGTGAACTTCACCAGAGAGGAGGTAGTCAGCTCCACAGTGCTCTCGTGTGAGTCGCATGCAAATCCAGGGCAGCCGGTATCTGCGGAGCATGCGGCGGCTCCGGTACTCACGGCGGCACAACCCATAGCCAAGGACGCGTGGCTTTCACAACTCACAGCAGCGTTCTGTGGCGATGCATGCGGAGGCGAGGCGTTGCGTCGAGCACTGGTGTGGACTTCGGCGTCTGAGTAGGTGGCATCGTCTTCCTCTGTCGTGGAACGCGAACTGGCATGGCCGCTGAGGCTGGGAGCGCCCGGAACACAAGTCGGCGACGCTCGCGCCCAGCTCACGATCGAACACCCAGGATCATGCAAAGACGTGACACGTGTTGTCACGTCATTGCATGATCGAGTGGGCAATGTACGGAGGGATTCACGGTTACCCGAATAATCCCTCCGAGCTTCGCCCACTCACCATCATTCACTTCGTGGATATGCTGTGATTTTTTTCAAGTTGCAGGCGGAGATCAGAGTTGGGCGTAACGTTTCTATGTGGGTATAGGTGGTAAGGTCGGTATGTCAAAATACTAATGATTGCATTAGGGTGTGTCCAGATAACATTGAACACGATGTCCTGGTCATCTTTCCCGATTTTGGTTACATTTACTGTGGACCTAGGCATTAGAGCCAGAACGATGGCTTTGCACTTAGTCTTGGGAAAAAATTTGTTTGAGCGCACGTCCTCAGCGCACGAAAAAAATCTGAATTTGAGCGCACGTTCGTAAAAGACGGTGCGATTCTCAATCATAGTATTTATTTATCTTAAAGAACAAGTGATAGACAGTCCTGTGAGTTAATTATGTTTCTTACTTTTTTGAACAATTTTAGAGGAAAAAAATCACAAAGATGGCAAACCGCACAAAGTACCTGTATTCCAGGAATTTATTGCTACAAGCAATTTTTATCAAGGCTAATGAAACTCGGTACATATTAACTTTGATATTATCGCTTTCTTTTTAGATAACTTTAGCGGTTTTACCGTGAGTTGTTTTACTGCATAATTGTCATGAAACGTAAGTGGGTTGCCAAAAACACCATAGTTTGAAAATATTTTTTCTAGAATAGGCCATTTTTTTTAATCCCGCTGATTGAAGTCAAGGACCTCACTCACCATGCTGCGTAAAATAACTGTATCGTGCAAGATACGCATGCGCTGTGCATACTAGCAGCGTCCTCCACCAACTGCTGACGTCAACGCCTACATGGCTTGCACGTGCCAGCCACTATAAAACCTAACATCTGCTATCAATAAACGTTCTTTCTGTTCCTGCTTCAGCTGACTGTTATATGGTGTCAGAAGATGGCTAGTAATTATATGGATCTTCGATCATGCAAATCCATGTCAATGATCTCAGCGTGTTTTCAGCGAAGCAACCACGCATGATTTGGTGTTCCTTTATTGCAGCAGCCGACCGTCGCCAAAACAGCAGATTGAGAGAAATTCTGAAGCTGTTCTTTGAAGTTACGTGAGCTTGGTTGTGGAAATATGCAGAAATGTGGCGCTGGTACAAAATCTTTGTACCCTGCGGTATAAAGCTGGCACAAACTTTCCAGAAACGTGCAAATTCTGGTCACGATTACGGAAGACAAATTCAAAGCACGACTAGCCCCACATCCTACCTAAACTTGCCCTTCCACCGTCGCCCTTTAAATGAAAGTGAAAACAGACGCTTCTCCCGATGCCCTGGGAAGGAATTACATCTCCCCGGTTCTCCTTTCTTTCTACTGTCACGTTGAATTCATCCATGACTATGGTCTACTGGGTGCGCTTTGAAACAATCCTATTGGTTGCAATTTTAACCCATTAAGGCCCCAGTGTACTTTACAAAGTGCACTTCCTTTTTCGGGAATAAAAAATACACAACACAATATAATGATCTGGCTCATATGAATTTCGGACGCCAAAGGTTGCAGCAAGATAATCCTAACCTGGCATATTCACTCGGTCATATTTTTTCTGTTCAATGAGTCGTTAAGCTTTAGCAAAACGAGATCACGTCAGACGCACGCGGTCAGTTCTCCTTTTTATAAATTTGTTTCACGATTTACAATTTATATGTTGAAAAAAGGGATGGCTTGTGCTTCAGCAAGAACAAAATAATCCTTGCACAGCGCGAGAAGTGTATAGAGTGCATGGTTTCGGACTGAGGTGTAATCGAATGTGGGAGCACACATTTGCCTATTGTTGTGCGTTGCCTAAGAGATTGAACCAGCCATTTTCTTTAGAACAATGCCGTTTTTTTGTTCATGTGATCCTCACGAGGCTGCTACAGATGCCGCTGTGAATATACGAGAGCCCATTGATGTTTTCATTGCCGCTTCTGACCCTAACATAGAAACTTAGGAGGAAGAGGGGAATGACGATGGTACGAATGGATGCTTTCTGCCAACAATAAAAAAAAAACATAATAATGATAAATAATAATAATAATAATAAAGCTTCCCCATCTCCCGCTAAAGGGAACCATGTTTGGATGCGAGGCAGCGGGGAGATCTTGAGCGGGAGAAATGTCGCCGCTCCCCTTTCGCGGCAGCGGCCCGGGCACTCATCGCGGCGCTGCACAGGAGAGATAATGAGGTGCGCGCGCTCCGTCATTTTCATACCGCAAAACTACCGTGGCGCCCCCAGCAAAGTATGCAGCTGTCGCACCACCTGTCGGGCGCGCCGCTCCATAGAGGAGTCCTAGAAGAGAGAAGGGGGGGACCGTAGGAGAGGGGGGAGGGGACGCCCATGCGCTGTGGGGGTGTGGGACGCGGGAGCCGCTCAGTAGAGTATAGGATTTCTAGAGGAGAGAGAGGGGGGTGAGCGTAGGAGAGGAGATAGAGAAAGAGAGGACGCGCATGCGCTGTGGGGATTTGGGACGCGGGCGCCACTCCGTAGAGTAGTGGATTCTAGAGGAGAGAAAGGGGGTGAGCATAGGAGAGAAGAGAGAGGGGGGAGGGGGACGCGCATGCGCTATGGGGGTGTGGGACGTGGGAAGGAGGATGGACTAAGCCCCCGCAAGCACATGCAAGCAAGATCAAGGAATGGAGTCAACCTGGGCGACAGACACCACCTGCCTAGCCATTGCTAAGCAGCCCCTCTGTGCTCTCAGCCATGACTCTGGTGACTGTGGTGGTAGTTGACGGCCTTACTGTACTACAGTGTTGTGGTTCGCATAGTGGGTGCTTCCTTACTTCAAGTCCCGAGCATAAGATGCTTCGCATCTAAAACATAGGACGAAAGGAGCACGGGGATTATAGTTTCTGCTTTCATCCGGGAAACAATTTTGTTTCGCAAAGGACAAAGGCAAAAGCGTAGTTGCCATGCTGACGAACGATAACACAGCACTTTCTATCCTCTGTAACCAGGTGGGCATCCACTGAAAAAAAAAAAAACATGGTGCCATTGCCAATCCTCTTCAGCAGCTGTAACAATGGTATGAAAGGGGCTGATCTCTACGATCATGCTGCGAATAACTACAGATATTTCATCCGTGGGAAAAAGTGGTACCAGCCCATATTTACCCAGGTGATAGAAATGGCCGCAGAGAAAGCTACAGGGTCTGCTACTGCACTTGAGGCGTCAGCAGACCCTCTACGCTTTGACTATTGTGCTTAAGTCGCATAATAGCAAGACACCCACTGGGCCTCGTTGTACCCAACAGAAGTATCGAGAGCTCCCTAGCGTCCGCTGTGCTTGCTATTTCACTCTATATATACGGACATTTCCACTAGATGCTAGGAAAATAATTCCGGAATGCCACAATACATTGAAATGGTGTTGCAAGAAGCGTGACGTTACGCTTCCCATAAAGCACAGGTGCCTCGAAGAGTTGCATGGGCCAAGATAACTTTGGTGTTCGTTTGGCAAGAGCCTAGTGTACTCTCCATCCTTGCATCACACCAGCACATTACACCATCGCATCTACTGCTATGTCGAGGGCCCAGCGTACTTTCTAAAGTACAGTATCATAACTTTTGCAAAAATTCATGAAACTCTATAAACATTTCCACGTGTTGTTTTCAGTTGCACTTAGTTAAATATGCGAAATCTCAATAAAATCCAACCAGTACATCTTTCGTGGTCCTTGATGGGTTAACATTACTACTGAATGGGTGGCTTTCTGGATGCTAATTTAACATTCTCGTGGAATTCTTCAGTTTTTCCCGCTGTACATGGAATAAGCAGCGTAATCCTGTACAGGTAGGCAGGTAATCCACTTTAGTGAGGGTGCAGCGAGAAATTACTGGCCCGGTCTAGGACGCCAGGGGCCATCATCCTCGCAACTTCGTGTGACGTCCTCGCTGATGATCTTTGAAACTTTGAATCTTGGCTTGCTGGACCGCCCACAGTTCGTCCATTGGATGTGGGCTGAGAAGGGCGGCTTGCCATCTCTCCACCACTCAGCCAGTCTACCTGGGGTACAGCTCTCTCGTCCCGGTAGGGATGATGAATGCCGCATTCGCAGTCTTGAAGTATATGCGCCACGCCTTGCGTTTCTTGCCCGCACCACAGACAGCCAGGCAAAGGGTGGAGCGAGGCCACAGTCTGTGCGAGAGCCGTCGATTTTCAAATGTGAGTTTGCAGACGCCTCAGGTCAGAAGCCGGAGGTCGGTCCAACTCTTTCTGAGGTAGTTAGTAAAGTTGTCTAGTTTTTCTGTAATGAGTGAGGATTTCATTGTGCGTGACCAGTGTGTCGGAAGGAAATGAAAACCGAAAACAAACGAAAACAACATTTAGGACCGGAACAAAAGCGTAGCGAAAGCATTGTTATTACCCTCCAGGAGTGAAACCGAACCTTTTTTTATTGTTTCTCGGTTCACGGGAAGATGTAGCAATCCGGAACAACCTAAGTCGTGCAACGTGAGCGATTATGAATAACTGAGTGAAGAAAACTAGCCCTCATCTCAGGCGAGAATTCTAAAGATGTGTCGAAATGGTGCGAAAAATAAATCTATGGCAACCAGACATGTTTATATTAACGCAAGTGGAGTTTCATGTGCCTGTCATGCACGCCAGCGCGGAGAGGGTATTTCTCGGCGCTGAAGATTGTATTATAGGAACAATGGTCTTTCACATCAGAGAGTACAATGGATGACATGCTGCATCTGAGACCATGCTCACTCCTTTGACACAAAGCACTGAACCTGCTAAAATTATTTTTGATTCACTTTTGAGAAAAAAAATGGGGGGGGACCCATAATCTTCGCCTTTAAGAGTTGAACGCGATAGCGATATTCTGTCCCGAGTGCCTACTTCAACCACTTAGTGCATAGTTGCTATGCACCCATTACGTGGTGTTAAGGGAATACGTGCAGTAAGGTGTGTGCCGTTTGTAATGGGTGGTCGGTTTTAAACTAAGAAATCGTTATAATAGTCACGTATTCTGACGCCCGCTGGCAATGTACGCTTGTACCATGTAATATTCCTGGGATATTACATGTTATATGGCGACGACTATATAAAGGACGGTTGCGTTTGCGTAGCATGGAGGTTATTTTCACTGCATCTCTAAGCAGAGGAAGTTATTTTCACTGTATTTCCAAGCAGAGGCGTGGCTGTGTGGTAGAACACCTGCTTGCCACGCAGACGGCCTGGGTTCGATGCTCACTCGGACCTGGAAATTTTAGATGCGAAGCATCTTATGGCGAAGCTTAATCCGGTGGTGGTGGTGGTGGTGGTGTGCCGGCGTGACCACCCTTACTGCGCATGCGCAAACCTTTCAATCAAAAATAAAAAACCTCCTCTCCCCCCTCTCTCTCCTCTAGGCATTCCTCCCCGCGGCAACCACACCCTCACTGCGCATGCGCCTCCCCTCCTCTCTCCCCTCCTACGCTCCACCCTCTCTCCTCTAGGCATCCCTCCCCGCGCTCCCACTGCGCATGCGCGTCCCCCCCTCTCTCTCCTCTAATACGCTCCCCCCCTCTCTCCTCTAGGCATCCCTGCCCACAGCGTCCACACCCCCACTGCGCATGCGCGTCCCCCCCCTCTCTCTCCTCTCCTACGCTACCCCCCCTCTCTCGCCTCGCGACGCCGACGCAGGCAGCGTCTGCTAGCGAGTTTCTTGGTTGAAAAAAACCGACTGCTCGCGCTGCACAACCGTTCATTGTCCATCCCGTATATATGGCAATGGATCTTGACCTCAAGGTGGTGCCGGGGGGAGATTTCTCCTGTGCGTTGTTGAACAATAAAAATTCGCAGCGTGCGCGTTCACTAAAAGCCGACTGCGGGTCTTTGTGTCCAGTCGGAGTCTTCTGTCTCTCATTGCCCATTAGCAGCGATTGGCATGTTCCAGTAGGAAACACCGCTCCATCACTGCGTGCTTTGCGCCTCCTCAGTTTTCTCTCCTGCGCAACGCTGCGATAGCGCCAGCGTCAACGCCACCGCCAGTGTAAGCGTTAGCGCCCGCTGCTTCACATCTACACATGGTTCCCTTTAGCGGGAGATGGTGTAATTTTTTTATTATTTATTTCATTTGCATCTCTCTCGATTTTTTGGTCACGGACACGATGATGATTTTTCGCTCACAACCAACGACGCCGAGGCCGACGCCGGAATTTCTGCGAAACGAGCTCTTTAACGCTATCGCGTTAATAAATACTACGACTTAAAAGGGTGCTGGTTTGCGTGAGTTGGTAGGAATTCGCGGTTCAATTACTTAGGTTCCTCTAAAGAAAGTGGGAAGAACGTGTTTTACCCCTGCTCCACATTAATGAGAGGAGCGCAGATAAGTATACCAGAAATCCATTGCTTTTATCGTCACTGTAAGTTGATATTTTTGTATACAAATAAAAACCGTAACTAACCGTTGCAGTACATTTTGTTTGTTCCAGAACACAAACGAAACGAACCTTTTTGTGGTGGATCGAAACTAAATCCGAGACGAAAAAAAAATTGAAGGACACTTTGTACATTCCAAAGTGTGTTCGGCGAAAGCGTGTGGCCATTCCACTGACGGAAAGATGGACGGAAAGACCGACGCACGGACAGACGGACGGACGGACGGACATCCGGACGGACGGACATCCGTACGGACGGACGGACATACGGACAGACGGACGGACATCCGTACGGACGGACGGACATCCGTAAGGTGTGTGCCGGTGGACAGACGGACGGACATCCGGATGGACGGAGGGACAGACGGACATCCGGACGGACGGACATCCGTACGGACGGACGGACACACGGACATCCGGACGGACGGACATCCGTACGGACGGACGGACACCCGGATGGACGGACGGACATCCGGACGGACGGACGGACGGACGAACGGACGGACAGATGGACGGACGGACAGACAGACAGACGGACATCCGGACGGACAGACGGACGGACGGACGGACAGACGGACACCCGGACGGACGGATAAACATCCGGACGGACGGACGGACAGACGGACGGATGGACATCCAGAGGGACGGACGGACGGACGGACAGACGGACGGACGGACGGACGTGAGCATGAGACATTAAAGGCTTTCGCCTTAACATTTCGTTCCCCTGCCCTGTGCGTCACCGTGATGTCCTTACAGTCTTGTATGAAATCGGGGTCTCTCGTCGTCGTGGAGGTAAACTGTCCTCTGTCTCTGGTGCGACACCATCGTCGAAGTCTTCTTCATCGGCGGCCCTTTCACCTGCGTCGCGGTGGCGTAGCAGTCTCACGACGAGGTGTGCGTGCTCGTTGTGGTTAGCCGGGAGCTCAGGTATTCGTTTGTTGCCAAGTTCGCGTACGTGCTCGGAGAACCTCTTGAGAGACTTGGAGTTAATCGCGCTGGCTTGCTTTCCAGCATGTGCGCTACTTCGACGCAGATCCATCCCTTGGTAAAGATTCGCACCGCCATCTTGGCGTCGCTCATGAGAAGCGGGTCCTCGGTTCCGCCGTGAAGTATTGCTAGGGCGATGGCATTTTTTCCACCGCCTTGGACAATGGCAGACGCGCCAATCCTCTGAGTAGAGTTCGTTCTCTCGTGTCAACCACCCCCATTGAGAAGGGCGGTCTCGATTGGCACCTTTGGAGTAGCCGTCGCTCCCTCTCGTTCTGTTGTTTTTCTCAGTCGGGTAGGAGGTATGTGGCCGCGTCGACAAACAGGATGCTCTTTCGTTTTCCGCGATCTTTGAGGATCGCCGCCACTCTGCACCTGCGCCTCTGTGCACCGTGCACTGGGAGCATGTACAGTGAAACCTCGGTGATACGATCACAGCTCATGCGAATTTCGGCGTGATACGAATCTTTCTTTGATCCCGGCCAAGGCCCATTGGCCTCCAATGTAATGGAGTACGGTTGTTGAGAACCGATTTTCACCTCGCGACGTTTGATACGAACGTACGCTAGCGCCTAGGTACAAAGAGGAGCTGTCTGCGCAGTCGCGGAAGACGCGCCAAGCACGTGCGAGTGCGTTAACGCAAGCGCGGGCGCGGGCGCCGCACCGCCAAGTCGTCAGAATCACGGAGTAAGAAAGCTACTTTTCTTACGATCAGACTAAACCTTCAGCGACGCGTCATGGCCTCCGAGATGGTGTGCGCGAATCTTTGTGCCTGTAATGTACCTCTGCGTGCCTTCGCGTTTAGATAACAGAGGGCATCGGCACCATGCTTTTTTTTTCTAACGCGTCAACAGTGGCTGCCGTCAGGGTTGCCGTTGGTGGCTACTTTGCGCCAAATCGGCTACTTTAGGACCCCGCCTGGCTACGAAAATTTCAGGTTGGCGCCATGACTACTTTTAGGGGCGAAGCTCCTTAGGGTGTGGGTCGTTCCCTCCTTTGTATTAGTATGTTGTAGTAGCCACTTCTAGTTAGTTTTAAGAATTGCTCACTAGATGGCGTTGTGTGTATTTGTCCTTGGAAATAATATCACTAGATGGCGTTAGTGGTTGTCGTATAGTTGACAATTAAAGAGGATAGATGGCGCTGTTATAATTGGGATCGTCGGGCCAACGCGGTACTCGGAGTCGAGCACCGGAGGTGGACTCCATCGTGATCAACGGTGAGGTGAACTTCACCAGAGAGGAGGTAGTCAGCTCCACAGTGCTCTGGTGTGAGTCGCACGCAAAACCAGGGCAGCCGGTATCTGCGGAGCATGCGGCGGCTCCGGTACTCACGGCGACACAACCCATAGCCAAGGACGCGTAAACGGCGTCCGTTGGAGGCCGTTGGGATGATAGTGTCCACTTCACGGGAACCGTGCCGATGGGAGCGTTAACCACGTTCCCAGACGAGATGAGCCCGTGTGGTGCCGTAGCGTGAACTGGTATCGCGGCGCGGATGAATGAAAGTTGAGCCGCCAAGGATGACTGGACGCCGTCCCCGGTCGGCGTTAGCAGAGCCGGAAGGTTACGGGGGTGACGAGGAGGCATAGACGCTGTCCCCGAACTGTGGTTGGTGCGGTGGCAGGTGGGCGGGTTCCATGGCCGAGGAAGCGTGGACGGCTTTCCTGGGAGGGCCTGTCCGGAACGCCGAGGACGCACGAGCTCAGGTGGCGTCTGCCTTAAAGCTTCATGTTCGACGACTGCGCCATGATTCATGGGGCGATACACGGAAGATTCACGGTTTTACCGATGATTCCCCCCGGAGCTTCGCCCCACTCATCATCATTCACCTCGTGGGTATGCTGTGAATTTTTTGGCTACATTGAACTTCGGTTTTGGCGCGTTTAGTAGCTAAATGTCTTATTATTGTCAAGAGAAAGAACAAGCAAGGCTAAAGGCCACCCACTCTTTTCAACCTTTTTTGTCGCTTCAGCGAATGCGCACGCATGTCCTCGCCCCACCAGAAGGCTCGCGCGCATTGAGGCACCCCCACTGGCACGCACGGCGCGCCTGCAAAAACGGAGTGGCGATGTTGCGCGCATGTTGGCAAACGCGTGGCACGCTGCTCACGATGCCCGCAGCGTGCTAGCCACGCGTGATGCCCGCTGTCTATTCTGACGTCAGTTTCTAACGCTGATGCACAGCGCGTATTCTCGTGTGAACTTGAAATAAAGCAAATATCCGCACCAAAATGAAGCTAGTATATAATTATGGTAAATGTAGTAATCAATTTCGCTGTGCAGTTTCAGGAAAACGCTGCTTCAACGTTTCGTGTTCCCTTCTTTGTTGGCTGGAATGTTGCAAAATTACTCCGCCGGGGGCAAGAAGTCTTCCCTGCACAACCATATACAGGCGCACCGAACTCTAAATGAAAGTTTATTCATGTCGCCCAAAATACTAACATTTGAGCATTCAGCTCTTGAATTTCGTTGCATTTGAACCCGTCACTTATATGTATAGTTCTCGTATGGTCATGTATCATATATTATAAACAGGAAGAGTGTAATATTCTGTCAAACTACAATCACACAGTTAGGATAACAGCCACGAAATTCGGCCTTTACTTCCATGTTTAACGGAGCATCAAAATTTTGCCGCTTGCCCTTATTCCGTAGAATACACCACCGAATCGTCCTTATTTTTTATTTATTTATCACCGTATTTCTTTTATTACCGCACTATATGTCCCATCGCTTTAGTTATCGCTATGAGGTAAGTATTCTATTTTGTAAAAACCGAGGCTATCCTACCGCGCGCAGTAAAGCAAACGAGTGAAATTACCTTCGTTATCGATCAAGTGTTGATAACAGGTTTCTTGAAGCAGTAACTACCAAAGCAACAAGTAGTGGTCTGTTGAAAGGCCGTTCATTGTTCTTTTTTACTCACGGTGTTGTCTTATTTTTTATGTGTGTGTTTTATGCACTCTCCTTTTTAATTCTCTTGGCCATGCGCAGTACGCAAATAAATAAATAAATACGTAAGTCATATTTAGGGGCGAAGCTCCTTATGCCGTGGGTCGTGCGTCCCATGTTTGTAGTAGCCACCTGCGTGATGACGATGACGCTGCCATCACGGCACACCACATGGAATGTGGTGTGCTGTGATGACGATGACGATCGCGATGCCATACAACACATGGCATCGCGATATGGTCTCACATGCACATCGTTTGACCACATGCAACCAACCACCATCACGTCTTTGCCGTGGGTCGTGCGTTCCTTGTAGTTTGTAGTACGTAGTAGCCACCTGCGTAACCAGCTGTATCTCCCTGTGTGATGACGATGACGCTGCCATCACGGCACACCACATGGAATGTACCCACTATGCGTAATAACGATGACGCTGATGACGATCACGATCGCGATGCCATACAACACATGGCATCGCGATATGGCCTTCACATGCATATCGTTTGACCACATGCAACCAACCACCATCACGTCTTTGATGATGTACCTCCGGAGCTTCGCCCACTCACCATCATTCACTCCGCGGATATGCTGTGATTTTTGCAACTCCCTTGTCGCATGGAGACCAAGCTAGAAGAAAAACTATGCTCTTGTTTCTATGTTTCTGCATATCGAAAATCATATTAGTGTGTAATAATAAAAATTCTAGTCATGATACTGCTTTTGTTCTATTTGGCTACAAATTTGGCGATAAAGTTAAATGACATGGGTACTTTGGCTACTTTTAGCTTGAAATGTGGCTCCCTTTCAAATCTACCCAACGGCAACTCTGGCTGCCGTCGTTGTACTGTGATGAGACGTCCCTGCCTCGTGCATCAGACATCCTGCGAAGGGTGGACGAGGAACGAAAGAAGGCGAGGATGGTCTTGGTGATGGAGTCAGGCCTCACAGCGTCAACATGCGCGACAGTTGTTGCGACCTCAACAGTCACGCATGTTGACGTTGTGAGGCCTGACTCGCAAAAAATCTCCCCGAAAACATCCGTAACATCCCTCGATAACAAAATCATAAGATAGGATCGTGGTTCTGAAATTTTGTGGCCTTCATCTATGGCGTCAAAGCGCTTCTTTGGTTACTTTCGCCGCAGTACTCTGGCGTCGTGCGAAAAAAGCATACTAAAATTTGGAAGGCGCTACTGCTGTCGGGGTTCACAAGGCACCTGGTCCATTAAAAACACGCCCGTACGGGCCCTATATTTACGAGTGCTGCAAGGATTGCGGACATCTAAAAACCTGACAGTCATTCAGAGTTCTTCCTGACGTTGCGGCGGCCCTAAAAAACAATGCATGAAAGTGTGCGCCAGATTTCTTTTGTAGCACGCCAATATTCCATGCTTTCTGGTGATACGAATTTTGGGTGATACGAATATTTTCGGTAGTCCCGTGACATTCGTATCACCGAGGTTTCACTGTACTTGGGTATTTTTGCCAGTATAGCGTTCTTCACCTCTGGCAATAGCACGTACTTCAGTTCTCACATTCCGTGGCACCAAACCCAGAGCGATCCGCGGAAGTTTCTTCCGGTCCTGGTGCCCGACAGTCTCTCGAGCTGGGCGGTCCTATGAGCCTTGATGATTTCGGCGAGCGTGTTGTACACGCACAGCTCAAAAATCCGTAGTTGACCGTGTAGTTGTGGATGCCTAGAGCAGCTTCATACGCGCTGCGGTGATCGTGTCCAGCTTGTTGATCTCGCTGCTACTCCAGTCGACATAAGCAGCAACGTACGCCTGTACTAGTCTCATACATTGATCTCTTTCATTCCCTTCCTCCTGTTCGTGACTCCTCGCATTAGGTACGTCGCGGTTGCCACTTTCGTCGGCAGTTTGGTGAGTGGTTCGGAATGCGCACCCATTTCTTCCAGTCAGACACCGAGGACTCGTATATCGGACAACGTCGCTATGCGGCCTCCCTCTTTTGTCGTGACGTGAACACCCGTCTGATGGGCCGCGGCCACGTCGACTTCCCTGACGGCTCGCTGTAACCTGTCTTCCATGCTGCCGGAACTCATGCTTTCTGTGAGGCACATATCGCAATATCGTGTACTTAGCATGTGTCGTTGATGCCTTCGATCACGTCGAGCCGCTCCGGATGGCCGATCATTACAAGGTTGATAGAATTTCCGACAGGATGGAGCTTTGCAGCATCCCTTCGCCCGCATCTGGACTGTCTTCGGTGGTAAACCGCCTATCCTGAATCGCTGTGCGTGTACGTCGGTGGTGGTGGTGGTAGTACGCATTTATTAGGCTGTTATATGCAGAGATGTTCTTCGGAAAAGCAGCGCCTTGCGGATAAGCCTCATAATACCACGTGGAGCCCGAACTCATGCACCCCACTCGTCGTTCCCGCTGTCCTCACATGCCGCACCATGGCTTGTTGGGCCGAATGGTCATGGCAGCCGATCAGTGCCGCCGCCCAGTTTTCTCGGGTTGGATTCGTTTTCGGAGGTATAGAAGGATTCAGCTGGCGTGCTCATACCATGTGGCAGGTGTCTGCCACCTCCGCACCGTACTGGCAGAAGCCGGAAAAAAAGGTCAAAATGTTTAAGCACCACCGAACACAGTAGTGTAATAATTATAGTGACGAGATATCCCGATTTAGGCGCGACATGTCCCGAATTGCGGCTGGAGTCTCGCTGCCCCACCAACCCGCTTGCGGGACGGTGTTATGTCCCGCTTTCGGCTGAAAGTCAGCCTAGTCGGGGTGACCTAACCCGGCCACCACACCTCTTTGCTATACTGCATTTAGAAGGTTATGATGGGCGTTTTGATGTTTCTTTCTAACCGTTTTGGCTCACTCAATCGCTATTTCAATTTCACTTTTTCTTTTTACCTGTCTCTCTCTATTTCGTTGTCTTTCTCTCTATCTGTTCCTCAGGATCCTGCCCGCAGCCACAGCATTATGTGGTTGCTATAAATGGTTCAGCTATAGCAACTGAATATTCGGTGCTCACTATGGTCGCCTTCAGACCGTGGGTCTCATAGTTCGAATCGCGCATCTAAATTTCATTGGGTTTTATTTATTTATTCTCCTCTTTCTCCTCACTTGCCATCTGCTCTCATTCTCTTTTCCTTCCTCCTCTCCCCTCCGCCGAGCAGAGTTCTCGCTGAACGCTAGCCTCTCTCATGCGCCCCCATGCCTTGCCTTAGCACTGCTCGTTTTACTAGGCTTTACTCTCTCCTACGCCAGGCTCCAATCTCCTTTCGCACCGCTCTACATCTCTCTTCTTCGCATCATTCTCTCCCTCTTTTAATGTATTCGCTTTTCCTCACACCTACTGTACCCGGTAGTGGCGCTTGCCCTATTCCTGTGGCGCATTCACACCCGAGCTTTCGCATGCACTACGCGCACTTACTACAAGCCTGGAATTTTTTGTTTGAGCTATATGACACGTTTTTTCTCCCGTTATTTTGGAACCTCGTCTATCCCAGCAGTCTCGCTTTGGAGACTGCGGAATATGGTCACTTCTGTATTTGTGAATAGTCGCATATAAATTACCTCTTCCGCCTTCCCGAGTCCTTTGCAGGCCGTAAGGGAGCGCCAGCGGGAGTACCGATAACACGTAATTGTACATTTAAAAATGAGAAGGGGATCTTCTGGAGCAGAGGGGTCATCGGTGGGCGAGTCAGTGGCCCGGAGAATGAGTGAGCGGGCGGCCTGCTGCGCTGCCTCATTGCTTTCGAGGCGCTGATGGCCAGAAGTCCAGATTAGTGAGCGGGGTGCGGGGTAACCTACCCAGGGAGAAGACTTTAAAAATGTTTGCTCCTAGCGGTGAGATCTGTGCCTGTTCAAAATTTGAGCAGGCTCCTCTGGAGTCTGATATTATCATTTTAGAAGTGTAATGTGAGCTGGCTAGGGCTATGGCTGCCTCTTCAATATGTAGAGCATTGCGTGCGCGAAAGAGAGACCATCCACCTGACTGCCTTGGTGGACTACGGCGGCCATATACCAACCGCGGTGGTAAGAGCAGGTGATGTCCGTGTAAAATACGTTTCACGTAGAGCCGTAATGGCGCCAGAGGGAAAGAGCCCGCGCGTCCCGGCGGCAGCATGCGAGTGATGGGACATCTTGGTGGGGTGGGGCCGAATATGGATCGCGTATTTCCAATGTTCGGACACTGGTACCCGCTTCTCTGTTTGGACTTCATGCCTGATGTATAGGTGATCTAGGACTCGTTTGCCTGACGTGGTCAGCGCCAGGTGGATGTATTTGTTTGCTGATTGAGCCTCCTGGAGCTCCCGGTAGGTGTTGACCATACCCAAGGTATGAAGTATTGCACTTGAAGTAGAGAGAGGGAGATCTAGAAGTGCCTCGATAATTTTGCGGAGCGTGATCTCCAAATAATCGTCATCATGCTCCTGTAACTAGAAGCACGCAGTCGCATAGAAGACGCGACTAATGGCAAATTCATGTGCGAGAGGAAGAGCATTGTTGCTTTTAGGGGCGAATCAACTTAAGGACGAGACTGGTTCGTCCACGTCCGTGGTGTATGTCACGGCACATCACAGTGCAAAAGTGTCACAACAGGTAAACAAGAACAAAATAAAAGGCTGTTAACCAAACACAAGGCCACAACACCGTAATAACACCGATATTAAAGCACCCATCGATCAAAGCATATGACAAAAAAAATTTAACAATACCATAATATCAATCATAATTGTGACAGAACAATATAAAACACCTACAAGCACAAACCTTTATACTAGTGGGTGACTTCAACGTACACATTATGGACCCTAGGACCTAGCTTTGTCCGTCGACTCTCACTGTCAGCTGTCAAGGTATATAAAAAACTGTTGCTGTAGTCGAAACGCACGTGTGCATGTGACTAAAAAAGAGGGTTACAGTAGAACAACATCAATTATAATTGTGGAGAAGTGAGAGAACTATATAAAACACCTACAAGCAGAAACCCTTTTGTCTAGTCGGCGACTTCAACGTAGACATGCACCTTAGGACCCAGCTTTGCCGTCGACTCCTATGTCAATCCACGTCACTTTATGTGACTCAATTTCCATTATATGGGGCAATGTACGGTTAACGTACGGTTACTCACCCATATGATAGCCAGAGCTTCGCCCACTCGTCATGATTCAGCTCGGGGAGATGCGTGGATTTTTTTAAACACCTCCGATTGTTGGATACCCGGCTGACCATGCGGCCCACCTGTTCTGCGACGTTACGGTGTTAGTGAAGTGTTGTCTCAATTCGGTGGTGTTTGTGAATGTGGAGTCCAAGGACACGGATCTCCTGTGCCTCGTTAAATTGTCCACTGCGTAGGGAAATATTAATGGACGATCTGCATTTCAGCGTGGGCCGAATATGCACGAATTCTGACTTGTGTGGGGAACATTGAGGCCGCAGTATACAAAATATTCACCGACTACATGGGCTGCGGTTTGCAGGCTCTCCTCCGTGTTGCCCAGGCTTACCTCTTTGACCCAAAGGGTGATGTCATAGGTATGAGTGAATGAATCTGACCATTAATAAAGGAAAGGACGTCCCTTGGCCGCTCTTGGGGAGGAGGTGAGAAAAGGTTAAGGGGAATAAAGAGTGATGAGCAGCTTCATGTCACGCCTTCGCACGGGTCAGGCGAGCACTCCTACATCACTCTAAACAGGCCATTTTGACATGCTTTGACCACTCTAAACGGACCATTTTGACAGCGAATGCTTTAGCCCGTCAAGAGCAGCCAGGCGAGCCGGGAGCTGTACCATAGCCAAGTTCAAAAGCAGGGGACGACACAGTACCCTGTGGTGTGCCTCGCATTCCCAGTGGATACGGGCCGTATTCCTCACCTTGACTGCGAATGTAGGCAGCTGGGTTAGTAAGAAAATTTCGGGTGTAGTTCAAGGTGCCCTGGCCAGAGTTAGTGGCACTCATGTGAGCTGGGATGACATCATGCTTGACGTTATCGAAGGCTCCCTTAAGATCAAGCTCTCGAATGATCTTTTCATTGTGAGGGTGTTCTACGGGGAGTAAGTACATTGTGGTGTAGTTGTAAGACAATGTCCTGCAATGAATTCTTGGGTCTGCAGCAGTAGATAGAGTCGGCGAAAATGTGGCGCTCTTCCAAGTAGAAGGAGACAATCCCTGAGAACAGTTTTCATTAGCTTCCCGGCACAACAAGTAAGAGACATAGGTCTGAGGTTCTCAGTGGGGATGGGTTTTCTTGGGTTTGGTAGGAAAGTTACTAGATACCTTTTCTCATATAAGAGGAAGGGTGTTTTTCCGGACCAGATGGCATTTATGCAGTCGAGAAGCGATTGGTGCACTGTATCGGATAGATTTGCTGAATCGGGTGGACTTGGTGAGGTTTGTCTCGCCGGGGAGACGTGCACCGCCTCATTTCGGCTAGAGCGGCACGGGCACGGAGGTTGTTTAACTGGAATGGGGCGTCTAGTGCCCAGTTTTCCCTGCGTGCATAGTGATACTCGGGGCCCCGCGGGTACTACAAAGTGCAGAGATATCGGTGCTTGGAAATTGTGAAAGGCTTGGTTTAGCGGTTTTCGCGTTTCGCCTGACGTTTGAGCGGAATCATAGAGACTGCGGAAGAGTACCCATGCATTGCGGCCTGACAGTTGCCTGCCGGCAATACTAAGATGACCTAACTAATTTGAGTCAGCGAGCTGCGCAGCGTACTCGGCCGCTTTCGAAGTAAGATCCAGCATCTGCATCCGCATTTTGCCGGTGCCGTTACTCTGTGAGGCTGCGACGGGCCTGCCGGAGATGGAGGAGGTGGTTATTCACATCCGGGTTACTGCCCGTGAGTTTTAATATTGCGGTGACAATTATATGTACACTCTCGGCGAATTTTCGCTGTCGCACGCCGGCGCCTTATATGTATATGGACCGTTTTTCGGGCACTTTCACACGCCTGCAGGCCCTTCCCTACTGACCCATTGTGTACCTCTCATGGAAGCTGTGAGACACAGAAACCCGATGGTGCAGAAACCCTGGGTGACCGAGATCAAGGGCCCCGTGACAATAGTGTAGTTGTGCCCTGCACCAACGTGCACTCTCTCGGACAGCGATCTCATGTCGGGCACCAGCTTGACGGGCCGTCGGAGCCATCCAGCCCCACCACAGAAAGCTTCTCGGGCTGCCCGAAACCTTACGTCAGGCGCCGCTCCGGCACTCTGTTACAGGTCTCCTGATACACTTCTGGCAGATTTCCGCACCCAGTCGCAGCGTGCCCGAGACCGACCTCCAAAATGCAGCCAGCCTCGCCCTCCAGATATACTTTTGGTACATACCCGGACCAAATCACAGCGTGGCAGAGACCTGAGGTCACAGCGAGGCAGCCGATGTCGGCCACCTGAGTCTTCGCACTTCTGCAAGACACGTCGTGACGTGGAAAAGAACGACCGCCGAGGCGCAGCCAGGTGCCGCCCACCAGACCCACTTACGGCAGATCCCCAAGCAGAGTCCCCGCGTGGCAGTGCCGACCACCAGAAGCATTGTCGGCAGTGGCGCGCGCTCGCAGTCATGGCCGAGTTTAATAATGAAAAGCTGTGCTCTGGCACGGGCGCATACTCGGCTAGAGAAAGAAGAGAATGAAGTCAGAATTAGAACAACCGGCCCAGCATACGGCCGTTGTCTCTCGTCTTTCTTCCTTACAGTATGTATATATCAATAAAAGCCACAAGGAAAAATAAATCAGAAAAGGGTAATATGGTTCATCCCTCTCATAAAGGAATCGGTATAACACATGAAAGTGAAACGTGTCTTCACAGAAGTAGTTCAATGTTTATTGCACATTGATATATGATGTCTATTGGTGTTTAGTGGCTACAGCACACTTAGATGTTGATGCACTCATGTTGACATCTGGTGGTACATCTTCTCCATCACGACAACCAACGACTCGCGATGGAGATATACTGCATTGCACGCACCGGAGCATCGCACAAATCACACTTGAACCACAGGCGTTCGCAAACCGTGCACCGAACGGCTTTTCACTCAATCGTTCTTCAACTCACGGTCTGCTGCAGCGAAGGGCGCGTGATTTGCGGGTTGGCGGCCGTCCTGTCGATCTGCTTGGCATGCAGCGTCGTTTGGCGAGCATCGTCTTGCTCATAGGCCGCTTCGGCGAAGATACGATCGTTTAGGTCCTGTATCGATGTCTGTTGGGTCGCGATGCGCTCAACTTCCCAAACGCGAGAGGCAGAGTCCTCAGCTTGAGCTGTAAACACGCGAAGGCCTTCCGCTCCCCCCTGGCGTGTACATGGTTCAGCACACTCACTTGCGCGACATTCATCCGTCGATGCTGTTGTCTTTCGGTGTCGCTCAATGCAGTAGTTCTCGTACTCGGTGCCATCGCCCTCGTATTGCTCGTATCGGTAGACGGCGGAGATACACCATTGGTGCATATAAAAGCTGCACTACGCTGCACACGCTAGCACAACGCGCAAGACGAAGCACGTAACTCTGACCAATACAACGGGAAAGATAAAGCACGTAACTGCGTCGTCATCGAGTCAAATCAGCGCCTAGATCGCGTCGCAATTACCGCCTCTTTTTTGTGGCCTCCGAAATTAGCTCTGGAAACATTCTCGGAGCCGATTTCGGAGGCCACGCTTCACTGTGTTGCAGGTAGGGCCAACGCCACCTAGGCGGCATTGGTAGGGAGCTTTGATGCCAGCATCCGTTCGAATGCTGGCATCGAGGCGCCGTAGTGCTGAGACTACCGCAGCGTTCACTGTCGGCGTTAGTGTCATAATGCAGTACTTCTCTTCTCTGTTCTTAGGCGGCGGCACCGCCGAGAAACGAAGAACGCAGGTACAGAGCGAAGGAGTGGGAGATATATAAGGCGAGTCTGAAGGACTCGTCGCAAATGCGCCGATAGTGCAGTCGGCTGAGCGCCCGCTTTCTATCGCTGCGGACCGAGAGGTCGTGGGTTCGATTCCCGGGTCTTCCAAATTTGCTTAACTTTTTCTTCTGGTTTCTTCATTTGTATTGTATTCGTGTGCACTTAAGAACGTTTTATCCATGAGGGAAACACGTCAGTGAAGTCTTGGTGGACCCCGGCATAAAACACTCGTGTTAAAAAAATCACAGTATATCCACGAAGTGAATGATGGTGAGTGGGCGAAGCTCGGAGGGATCATTCGGGTAACCGTGAATCCCCCCCCGTACATTGCCCAATCGATCATGCAAAGACGTGACAAGCCGTGTCATGTCTTTGCATGATCCTGGGTGTTCGATCGTGAGCTGGGCACGCGCGTCGCCGACTTGTGTTCCGGGCGCTCCCAGCCTCAGCGACAACGCCAGTTCGCGTTCCACGACAGAGGAAGACAATGCCACCTACTCAGACGCCGAAGTCCACACCAGTGCTCGACGCAACACCTCGCCTCCACATGCATGCATCGCCATAGATCGCTGCTGTCAGTTGTGAAAGCCACGCGTGCTTGGCTATGGGTTGTGCCGCCGTGAGTACAGGAGCCGCCGCATGCTCCGCAGATACCGGGCCGCGTTGGCCCTAAGATCCCAATTATAACAGCGCCATCTATCCTCTTTAATCGTCAACTGTACGAAAACCACTAATGCCACCTAGTGATATTATTTCCAAGGACATATACACACAACACCATCTAGTGAGCAATTCTTAAAACTAACCAGAGCTGGCTACATACATACTACTACAGAGGAGGGGACGACCCACACCCTAAGGAGCGTCGCCCCTAAAAAAATCGACGTGTGCCACCAGGACTCGCACCTGTGAGGCCTCGTTCCGCCGGCTGTCACATTAGGCAGCTCTGCCACGTGCCACTCGTTCTACGGTATGGTAACGGCAAGCATTTACCGCCGGCGGTACCCAGATCTCGGGGACACTTCGGCGCGTTCAGTACCGCCGGCGAGGTAGTGCGAAGGGGGAGCTTTAAGGACCCCTGACAGCGAAAGGTTTGTTAGCGACTCTTTTTTGGAGTAACTTGTAGCTTTGCTTCTGGTAATGCCGAAATTGAATCGTAAATGCTCTAACGCGTCGTATAAATAATGCTAACGTCGTTAATTCAGGACGATATTGCTTCAGTTCGAAACGACCGTCTAACTATCATAAAAAACTAGCGCCCCACAGCGGGGCAGCGCCTGAGACTACATGCGCCCAAGCTTCGGTGACGCTCAACGCGCCGTTTTCAAACAGGGGGACCCGCAGGCGGTGAAGAATGAAACGATGTGGGTGCTTTGAGCGTGTCCCCCCTCAAAAAAAAAAAAAAAAAAAAAAAGAAAAGCATTCCTGGTGTAAGCAGCGAAAACCATCTTGAGAGATGCCCGACAATAGAGCGAGTGGGGTGACGAACAACAGTCCTCGCCAGGTGCCAGTCGGGGCATTGTGCGCGCCCCGAAAATGTTCTTAGACGTCGGCAATACTTGTTTGACCTCTGCAACGTCACGAGGGGAGCCTCTGTCGACGTCAAACCACAGAAAATGTCGATTGCACCTGAATACTCGGATGAGCACTGACCTTTACTTTAAAACCCAATTAAAATAAAAATTACACCATCTCCCGCTAAAGGGAACCATGTGTAGATGTGAAGCAGCGGGCGCTAACGCTGACACTGGCGGCGGTGTCGACGCTGGCGCTCATCGCAGCATTGCGCAGGAGAGAAAACTGGGGAGGCGCAAAGCACGCAGTGATGGAGCGGTGTTTGCTACTGGAACATGCCAATCGCTGCTAATGGGCAATGAGAGACAGAAGACTCCGACTGGACACAGAGACCCGCAGTCCGCTTTTAGTTAACGCACACGCTGCGAATTTTTATTGTTCAACAACGCACAGGAGAAATCTCCCACCGGCACCACCTTGCAGGTCAAGATCCACTGCCATATATGCGGGGTGGCCAGTGAACGGTTGTGCAGCGCGAGCAGTCGGTTTTTTAGATGCGAAGCATCTTATGCTCGGGGCTCTGTCCGTCCCTCCCATGTCCCGCGTCCCGCGTCCGGCCACTGTCATGAAGTAGGGAAGCACCCATTATGCGAACCAGAACCCTGTAGTAATATGAAGGCCGTCAACCCTAACACAGTCATCAGAGTCATGGCCGAGAGCACAGAGAGGCTGCTTAGCAATGGCTAGGCAGGTGGTGTCTGTCGCCCAGGTTGACCCCATTCCTTAATCTTGCTTGCATGTGTTTGGAGGGGGGCTTAGTCCGTCCTTCCTTCCCGCGTCCCACACCACCACAGCGCATGCGCGTCCCCTCCCCCTCTCTCTCCTAAGCTCACCCCCTTTCTCTCCTCTAGGAATCGTCTACTCTACGGAGCGGCCCCCGCGTCCCACATACCCCCCTCAGCGCATGCGCGTCCCCTCCCCTGTGCTCTCCTACGCTCACCCCATTCCTCTACTCTATGAATCATCTACTCTACGGAGCGGCGCATGCGCGTCCTCTCCCCCTCTCTCCTCTAGGAATACTCTACTCTACGGAGCGGCTCCGGCGTCCCACATCCCCACAGCGCATGCGCGTCCTCTCCCCCTCTCTCCTCTTGGAATCATCTACTCTGCGGAGCAGCTCACGCGTCCCACACCCCCACAGCGCATGCATGTCCCCTCCCCGTCCTTTCGTCTAGGAATCCTCTACGGAGCGGCGCGAACGACAGGTGGTGTGGCAGCTGCTTACTCCCGCTGGGGGGCGCCACGGTAGTTCCGCGGTATGAAAATGACGGATCGCGCGCGCCTCATTCTCTTTCCTGCGCAGCGCCGCGATAAGCGCCCGGACAACTGCCCCTGAAATGAGAGCGGCGACGTTCCTTCCGCTCAAGGTAATTATCTCCCCGCTGCTTCGCATCCACACATGGTTCCCTTTAGCGGGAGATGGGGAATTTTTTTTTCAACCAAGAAACTCGCTAGCAGACGCTGCCTGCGTCGGCGTCGGGAGGCGAGACAGGAGGGAGCGTAGGAGAGGAGAGAGAGAGGGGGGGAAGCGCATGCGCAGTGGGAGTGTGGACGCCGCGGGCAGGGATGCCTAGAGGAGAGAGGGGGGAGCGTAGGAGAGGAGAAAGAGGGGGGGACGCGCATGCACAGTGGAAGTGGGGACGCCGCGGGCAAGGATGCCTAGAGGAGAGAGGGGGGGAACGTAGGAGGGGAGAGAGGAGGGGGAGGCACATGCGCAGTGAGGGTGTGGTTGCCGCGGGGAGGAATGCCTAGAGGAGAGGGAGAGCAGGTTTTTTTTAGATGCGAAGCATCTTATGCTCGGGGCTATGTCCGTCCCGCGTCCCCCGTCCCGTGTCCCGCGTCCGGCCACTTCCATGAAGTAGGGAAGCAACCATTATGCGAACCAGAACACTGTAGTAATATGAAGACCGTCAACCCTATCACAGTCATCAGAGTGATGGCCGAGAGCACAGGGAGGCTGCTTAGCAATGGCTAGGCAGGTGGTGTCTGTCGCCCAGGTTGACCCCATTCCTTGAGTCATGGCCGAGAGCACAGAGAGGCTGCTTAGCAATGGCTAGGGAGGTGGTGTGTGTCGCCCAGGTTGACCCCATTCCTTAATATTGCTTGTATGTGTTTGGAGGGGGCTTAGTCCGTCCCGCGTCCCACACCACCACAGCGCATGCGCGTCCCCCTCCCCCCTCTCTCTCCTTCGCTCACCCCCTTTCTCTCTAGGAATCCTCTACTCTACGGAGCGGCCCCCGCGTCCCACACCCCCCACAGCGCATTCGCGTCCCCTCCCCTATGCTCTCGTAACCTCACACCCTTCCTCTACTCTAGGAATCATCTACTCTACGGAGCGGCGTCCCACATCTCCACAGCACATGCGCGTCCTCTCCCCCTGTCTCCTCTAGGAATCCTATACTCTACGGAGCGGCTCCCGCGTCCCACACCCCCACAGCGCATGCACGTCTCCTGCCCCTCTCTCTCCTCTCCTGCGGTCTCCCCGTCCTTTCCTCTAGAAATCCTATACGGAGCGGCGCGCACGACAAGTGGGGCGACACGGTAGTTCGCGGTATGAAAATGACGGAGCGCGTGCGCCTCATTCTCTCTCCTGTGCAGCGCCGCGATGAGCGCCCGGACCACTGCCGTGAAGTGAGAGTAGCCACGTTCGTCCCGCTCAAGCTAATTATCTCCCCGCTGCTTCGCATCCACACATGGTTCCCTTCAGCGGGAGATGGGGGAATTTTTTTTACTTTTTTTTAACGGGTTTGCGCATGCGAACTAAGGGAGGCCACGCGGCGCACCACCACCACCACCACCACCGGATTAAGCTTCGCCATAAGATGCTTCACATCTAATATCTTACAGGCAACGCCCGTCCCTAATAATCGGTCAGAAGTGCCCCTGCATGCAGGAGTCTCAAGCAACACAAGCATCTCGAGTTTCCAGATTTGGTGTCAGGGGTGCTTTGAGCAACGCTCCTAGATTTTGTTTCAACTGCGCTAAGACGCGCAATAAAATGTGTACCCCAGGACCGTAGCCAGGGGGGGTGCCCTAGGGGGTGACCCCCGCCCCCGGAACCCCGATGAAGGGTGTGTTTTACCGAAAATAAGTAAGGAATATAGGTGCTCTTCTAAAATAACCAATGTCTTAAGCAAGTGCCCCCCGCCCCCCCCCCCCCCCCCCCCGAAAAAAGTTTCTGGCTACGGGCCTTCTGGCTACGGGTGATGTGGAACGCCGGGAAAGCAATGCTTCGAACGCAACACGCCACAGGAGGCGTAGTGGGATCACTCCACGCGCCGCAGTGTTCAACAAGGAGGCGCTGGCATAGCCGACACTTGCAGCGCGCTGATCAAACATAAAGTAACAACTGCGACAGTTACTTCGCCTTCGTCCTGTGCATACCTGCGCGTTCTTTTCGAGCGTGCTTCTTTGCGTTACCGCAGCTTGGTGCGAGTGTTGAGCTCTGACAATGCTGTGCCCACTAGAAGTAACCAATCTGTAGGATGGGATAGGCACATACAGACTTTCGGAAGGCGTCCCAGTTGGGTAGGTCAGCCTCTGCGATAGGGGTTTGTAGGCATCATGTGGAGAATGTGGTGTAGAGAATGCGATGATCGCTATCAAGGGTTTCCTTGGTATTGAACCAGTCTGCACATCTGATATTTTTCGCGAAGGTTCGGTCGGGGAAGCTGTCCCGCCTGACAGTTACCTACACTGATGGCTGCGTAGGGTTGGTATGAAGAGTGATGCTCAGCGTGGAAGTTAGTCGCGCAAGTTTCTTTCCCTGCAGCTCTTCCTTGCGATAGCCCCAGAGCGTGCTAGGGGCATTGAAGTCACCCACTATTAAGAGGGAATCACGCCGTGCGAGCTTCCAGGCCTTGACGAAAATGTCAGCAAATGCGAAGAAGCCGATGCACCTGTGGAAGCTCTCCCCGAGGTTTTGGCGACTGATTTTCTCCTGCATGGCTGTTTCCGTCACAGTAGAAAGCGCTCCTGAGGTCGAGCGCAAGCATGGCGCGAAGGCGCGTAATGAACGTGTCTACGACTTATCCTTTGGTTCAGCATTATGTTCTGTGTGAAGAGTCCTTTCTGGAACCCCATGATTTGGGTGCCGAACGCGTTTCGCCTCTCGAGGAGGGTCCTTACGCTGGGGAGGCAGGCGTATTGCATCACTTTTCCGACCGACCACCTGAGGGATATGAGCCTCATGTTTTCCCCTTCGAGCGGCTTGGCAGGTTTGGGTGTGCGCACCCCGTCCACGGTTTTCCATTCACGCGGAACGCGTCCTCTCCACCAGCACACGTTGACGTACTCTTATAGGTTTCCGATGGCGTTGTCGTCCAGGTTCCTCACGTTCTTGTTGGCGATCTTGTCGGGGCTGGGTGCCGGTCTTGTCTGGGCCGGGCGCCGACAACCACCCCAATCTCCTCCATGGGGAAGTTCACGCCCATCTCTTCCTTAGGGGCACCGGTATACTCGGGGTGGTCTAGGCTCCCGGGGCGAGTGAGGTGCGTCCGGAAGGCTTCGACCGCGAGGGCTTCTGGATTGGCCTGCAGTTGCACCGCAACATGACCATCTCTTTCAAAACTGCCGTCTTGGTACTGGCGGCTTTTTCCACGCTTCGCGAAACAAGCCGTTGAAGATGTGACTCAGGCCGTTCTTCGAGGTAGCGCGGTAAACGTGTAGTAGCTATAGTCCGCCTGTTTAACCCTAGCTTGGCGTGCTATCTATCGGAGTGCTATCGATGTTGCTAGCCGCGTTCAGCTCATGCTCAACGAACGCTCTTCCCTTTCCCAGTAGGACGCTCATCTTTATGTCCCGCCCCGTGTTGTCGCACCTTTGTTTACCTTTATTTTTGAAAAAATCCTGTACAGTTACACTGCCAGACGACAAGTCTGCCATCCTACACGCGAGGCGCAGCCACGGCCATGGGAGGAAAGTGGGAGGGTGGGGGGCACGAGTGGCCGCGCATCCATTCTGCTCCAGGACAGGTGGCATTAACGTTCTCACCTCTGCTGACGATGGTTGGGACTTTAGTTATGGGAGGCGGCACATCGGCCCGCCCCGGCTGCTGCAGTTGCGTACTTCTTTCGTTCTAGGTCTTATATTCGCTAGTTCACGACCAAGAGTTCGGTATTTATGCGCTGTATCTTGTCCGCCAGATTGTTGACCAGTTCCTCGAGCGCGTCTACTTTTTGGCGCATGACCTGGGTCTCTTCAATACTTGCGTTTTGCTTCCTGCGTAGCTCGCTGGCGAGCCGCTTGAATTCTTGCGCGTGCGCCCAACCTTCTTTCCTTCGACGTCGAAAGTATCAACCTCTTGTTCCGCCGGCGAACTGGTCGGCTCTATGACCCTGCGCTGGGCGGGAGTTCCTCCGGGGCGTTAAAGTACACACATGTCGGAGTTTTCGTAAAGAAGCATTACTGTAGCGGTGGAGGGATGGAGGTGGATGGGGTGGAGCATATTCGGCAAGCATTCTCAAGTCATGAATGGTAATCTACCAGTATGCCTCAAGAGGAAGGTATACAACAGCTGCATATTACCGGTACTTACATACGGAGCAGAAACCTGGAGGCGTACAAAGAGGGTTCAACCTAAATTGAGGACGACGCCGCGAGCGATGGATAGGAAAATTATAGGTGTAAGCTTAAAAGACAGGAAGAAAGCAGAGTGGGTCAGGTAACAAACGGGGGTTCAAGATATCAAAGTGGAAATCAAGTAACGAATTGGACATGGGCTGGCCACGTGCGCATAGGCAGGATAACGGGTGGTCATTGAGGGTAGCTGACTTGATTCCGAGATAAGGCAAACGCCTGACTGAGGGGTAGACAGGGAATTAGGTGGGCAGATGAGATAAAGGAGTTTGCAGGTATAACGGGGAGCAGAAAGCACAGGACCGCGTTCATTGGCGGAACGTGGGAGAGGTCTTGACCCTGCAGTGCGCGCAGTCGGGCTGATGATGATGACGATGATGACTGTAGAGGTGTTTCCAAGTCTCTCGTTTGGAAGTTGGTCGTTGTAATCAGTGCCCGAGAGACATCACATTGAGTGTAACTGAGCGGGACGTCTCTTAAGATTCTCTTGATCATTACCTTCAGCGTAGAGACGTACGCGCTCACCTCGTGTTCCTTGTCCTTCATTCTGAGTGGATATTTGCTAATTCGCCTGCTGTCTCCTCGTTCGGCGTGCTGATAATCAGGATGGTTTGATTATAGTTGGTGCAGATCATGATTGTTTCATCCGCATTTATCCTTGTCGTTCTACGTTCTCCTGCACGTTTTGGCCAATGCCACCCCGCACGCCTTGCTGAGGTTCGGGCGATTGCGTGGCCTCATGATCACCTAATATCTCCTTTCGCCAGTCTCGACATTTTACTCGTAAGTAGGATTTCGTGTACTACGCCTCCTCTGCGGCAGAATGGGTGGGTCTCGCGCTGCAGGGATGGTTCATCGTCGCGGCAAGCTTGGCGGATTTTCTTTCGTCGCGTAACTTCCATCCAGCCGTCGGCATCCAGCTCGGCCTCGGGTGTGTGTGTGACGTTATCACAATCCTCGTGCCCATCCGGGGCGTCGTTGGACTTTGTGTCGGCCACGTCCATAATTGGATTAACTGCAGACATGACTAATTAGCGCAAAAAACAACGGACAAGGTAGAGACGACAGACAGGACGGAGCGCATAACTTCAACTGAGCATTTATTCGCAGAAAAACATGAAATCGCGAGCTGCGCAGGAGGTTGCGCATACGCAAAATGTCACTCAAACACGCTCCCTCAAAACGTCAGGTCCCCCCCCCCCCCCCCGAAAAAAATTTCTGGCTACGCCTTTGAGCGCCGCCGAAAAACAGCGGCGTCGACGGACGAATGTTGCGCAAGTGAGTTTGGTGCAGCGAGGGAAACGCCAGTGGGGGAGCGGGAGGCCTTCGCGCGTTCACGGCTCAAGCTGAGAACTCTGCCTCTCGGTTTTCCGGAGTTGAGCGCATCGCGAAACAACTGGCTGCCATACACACACCGAAGCAGGACTGACACGATCGTATCTTCGCCGAAGCGACCCACCAGCACGACGCTGCTCGCCAACACGACGCCGCATGCCAAGCACATCCGCAGGACGGACGCCGACCCCTAAATCATGCACCCTTTGCTGCAGCGGACCGCGAGTTCACAAAACGTTTTCGCGAAAACCTGTTCGGTTTCGCTGGCACGGTTTGAGAACGCCTGTGGTTCATGTGTGATTTGCGCGATACTCCAGTGCGTGCAATGCAGTGTCTCCGGATAATGTATCCCGGTCGCGAGTCCTTGCTTGTGATGGAGAAGTGTCACAAGGCGTCAACGTGGGTGCGTCAACGTCTAAGGATACTGTAGCCACTAAGCGCCAATAGACATTTTATATCAGTGTGCAACAAACGTTCAAATACTTCTCTGAAGACACCTTTCACTTTCGTGTGTTATACCGATTCCTATATCAGAGGGACCCACCATATCTTTTCATTGAAGTGCAACAGTGGTAATATAAATAAATAGTAGAGTAGGCTGTATGAAAAACTAGTTTCTAGCCAGTGGAATTCCAACGCACGTTACTCAACAAATTAAGAATCACACCTTTCGTGAGGATGTAATGGGCTCAGTGAACGCTGTTCTTCTTTGCGTTAAATTTTCCTTTTGAATAATATCTGCTAAATTTAGCTCAGCAGCATTAGACGTAACTACTGACACGCCTGCCTATGAATCAACTTGTCTTGACTTTATGTGCTATTTCGTTGAAGTCCTGGGAAATCACGGTGGTGTGCACCTTAAGTCATAGCCTAAAGATATACTTGAGAGATATAGTCTTTGTATATGGCCCAAAGATGTACTTCCGCACAGAGATTGAATATGCATTAAGAAATTGCACTTTGACCAGCGGCATAACCCATGAACGAAATGAAATAATTTTCTGAAAAATGTTTTCCTCAAATAGCGTTTCCAGTTCATTCAAAAAGAAAGCTTTTTTTTTTGTATTTCAAGGTGTCCTTTAGGTATTGAATAATCGAATTATCAATCTTATACAATTGCGGCGTGTATAACACTATATCGCACAGATGTATATTGTTTTCTCACTAAGACGTCACCTGAATTCTAGGTAATCCGAACAAAGGGGCAAAGTAACATTGTTTGAAGAATAAAAAAAGCTCGTGGAGAACCTCATGTTGTCGTCATAAAGAACAATGTTCGAGGAATTCGGAGATTTCCAAGAAAGTGCACGTTTTTAAATGGGAGTTATGGATAAATCCATGTTTGGGAATTAAAGCCAGGATATATGTCTAGAGCACGCCTTAGTGTAGTGCTTCGGATAGAGACATAAAATGAACTTTTAATGCGCGTTTACACTGTACAGCACATGGTACTTTATGATTTCGCAATCACGCGAATGCAACCGGAAAGATTGGCATCCATGTCACATATAAGTGCGCATCAAATGACATCTGGTATATCGCATATTAGGCACATTCGCACATTGGCGGGCACCTCATAATTACATCGTGCTTTTGGAAGAGTATAAAAGTTATCTGATATTACCGCCGTAGTTTGGTATGGGGGCATTTTAAAGAATTCTAGGTTTTCTAAGAATGAAAGGGACTCTAATGTTAAACAATGAGTTTGTTTAGGTTGATGGATTCCAGGTAATCTAATAATAATAAAAAAAGCCTACTTCGGCGGGTCCCACATTTGTGCCGAAGTGTCCCCACGCCAAGGCACATTAAAACATGATTGTTATGTAGCCGCCGCAACAGTTTGCGGTTTGACGTCTGTTTATTTCAGCTCCGATCACAGCCAAACTAGCTGATGAAAATTAATTCCTAGGACATTTTTTGAAGATATGTGGGCAAGGTTAGCGATTTATGCAGATATGGGGCATTAATCTGAAATCTTTATAGGCTGCCTAGGGAATACGCTTATTTTTCTGAGGCGTTGAAAGAAATGGATGCTTGGAAGACAATTTGTTTGTAAGATATCAATGCCAACGTCTATAGGAAACGTGTATTGCCAGATTTACCCAATAAATCCAAGCAGCCTGAGTGAAAAGAACGCTATATTTCCGTGCCGTCCCCTGCTTCGGCGCGGACGTCAGCTATGAAACCGGCAAGGATGTTCTCCAGACTGACATTACGAAATAATAAAAAAGGCGTTAAGGCCAGCTGCGAACAGAGAACAAGTGGCTTTTTCTGGGGACGTTCAATGCTGAACGAGGATGGTTGCTTTTATTGGAAATTTTCGCTCACCACAGGCGTTAGTTAGGAGGGTGTGGCCATGGGGACACTTCTTATTGCTTTCTATTGCTGAATGATGGCTGAACTCCTCAGAGAAAGCCTGCCCCTTCCACTTCCCGATTGCCAGTAGCGACTGAATTACGGCTGATACTTGTAGTACGACTATGATTGAATGCTTGCACAAACACCTAATTTCGGATCACGACTATGCACTGTAGTGATGCAGAACTATCGATGGTACTATCGATACGATCGATAGTTCAGCCACTATCGAACTATCGATGGTGCAAAAAAAACTATCGATAGTGCTATTGATAGGAAGTTTGAAAGTACAGTGGTCAACACGCATGTCTAGAACGATGGAGTGTCGCATTCGGAACAGCACGAGTGACATCATCAGTTCAAAACGGGCCAATTTTCTGAGCGTGTGCGGCGCCTTGCAGTTTCCGTTCTTGTTTATCGTTGCGGCCGCGAAAATTGCTTTGGCCATCAGAAGCGCTGTCAACTGTGTGCGCCAAGAAGAAAAATAAGCAGTCCCCCGGATTGGCTCCTATTATACTCTGAACTTATTCTCGATTCGTGGTATCGTATAATACCGAAAACGGTGGACTTCGTATTTTTCTTTCTTTTGTTTTTAACCGTTCAGAGTGCTTTCGACGGCCAAAGCAGTTGTTGCATCCGCAGTGATAAACAAGGATCAAAAATGCAACGCACGCGCGCCGTTGCAGATGTCGTCCAACGACTGCAGATGTCGCCCGTGCAGGTCCGAGCACGACGCTCCTTCGTTCTAGACATGACAGTTCACCACTGTACAATCGATAGTATAAAATCAACCGCGCGAACTCATTGCAGCATAAACTTTATTCTCCGAATGCGTGGTAGTATATGGCGGAGCAGGAGAAGCAGGCAGAAAGGCAGGAAAGTTGGCATGGTTGCGTTCCTTCAGCAGAATGATTGGCTGCCATTGTTAAGCTTAACTGTTCAGCTTTAGTAGAAAGGAAGTCGTCACATGTGGCGCAATTGCGCGGCTTCAAACTTTTAAGGGCGAAGCTCCTTGTAGCGAGACCTGGTCGGTTGTCGATCGTCAATCCATCCTCTGTACCCCGTAGTGTCCCCTTATCGTACAATAGAGGGCGCTGTCCCATAGAGATGCATGGAAACTGCAGTTGGGTGACGATATACTAGATGGCGCTGTACGCATTCTGTGTCATCTCCATTTCTCGTCTTGTTTCCGAGAGGGTGCGCTCCCATACACATGCGTACAATATGGCGGTTGGGTGAAGGTATGCTAGATGGCGTTGGTGGTGCAGCTGCTCTCCGACTGGCTGCTGCGCGGGGTTGCGCCGGGCGGGGAGCGCCCGCTATCTCTCATTTCCCGGATCGTCGCCGTACGAGTGCGCCTGCCGAATCGTGCTGCTTGGCGGACCATGGACGACGAGGAGCGCCGGGTGCGGAAGGCCGCGCCGTTGCGGCTCGTGCTCGTCGGCAGGATCCCGAGGTGCGAGCTCGAGAGGCCGCCGCGGCGCCAGGTGGATCTCACACACACTATCGCTTTGATTACTGCTGGGCGAAACCACTGAATATTTCGCGGTGTAACGATGATTGCTTCACGAGCTTCGCCCAAACTCTTCATAATTCACCCCGTGGATATGCTGTGATTTTTGCATTTTGTGATTTCAAAATAAAAATATGAAAAACTAAGTTTTTAATTGTAAGGTGTAACTGCTTACTTTGAGTCCTAATTGATATTTGCACATTTTCCGGCATTTTGATTGCGGCAATAATTTATTTCTTTCGCCAGAAGAGTGCTCATAAATTAAGCGAACTGAGTACAGCCGATAGTAGGTTATCGCAAATCATTTGGCTATATCGCCGTCGAAAAACAGCATAATTATTCGCAACACTATTGATTATACTATCGGCCGCAATACTCCTGATGGTACACTTGATTGCACTCTCGATAATACCGATTGTTTACCGATACTCGTACTATCGATAGTTTCTTTACACTATGGTTAGTTAAAAGAAAAAAACTGTCGATATTTTCTGTTATTTGTTATGTCTATGGGTGCCCCGTTGTCATGCGGAACTATCGGTAAATGGACTATCGATAGTATCGATAGTTTAGGAAAGAACTATCGATACTATCGATAGTCCATTTACCGGTAGTCTTGCATCACAACTTACTTTGTAGGCCTCAATCTCACGGCACAAGCAGTCGGCCTTCTCCTCTCTGCCCCCCCGCCTTTTGGACAAAGTGAGAAACCCATCTCACGCTTCTTGACTGACCGTGCTGAAGTACATTTTTTTGGCTCTCTGCGACAGTATCTGCAAATAGACGGTACGCGGGTTCCTAAAGCGGATGCCTATTGGGTTTCAAGCCTATTGCTGTTTCATATTTGGTTTTTTGCATCGTCGCATGGAAGTGCGCTATGCCTATGTCGTACTACACTGGTCTCGAGCTCATAGGAATTTAACGTCAGGATTCGGCAAAGATATAGATGGCAATATGCGACGCGGAACCCGGATCGTCGTCCAGTTTTTTGTCACAAGTACCACCACGCCACCTCACGGATACCGGCTGCAAAGGGCAGTGGGCGTTTCGTCTCATTTGGCAGCAGCAGCGACTCGCGTCAACAAGCTGTGTAAACTTTACTCTTGTATTTTGCAGGTTAGTACGTTTGTTCCTATTATTTGTATAAGTTTTCTGCCGCTGATGCCAAACCGTTACATTTCGCTATAGTGCCAAAAAAAACTGTGTCCGTGCTCTGGACTGTTCAACGATGCCTCGTTGCTGTGCCTGTAAAGACCTTCTACAGGATAACAAACTGCATTTGACGTGCTGTGAGTGTAATTTTTTTTCCATGTAGGCGCTTCCTCTGGTGCGCCAGAGGATTCATACAGTGCTAAGAGAGAATCGATGAAAAAAGCCTGGAAGTGCACATAATGTAAGCCGGTCGGTAAAAAGAGTGCTCACGCCGGAAACACTGATTCCCTTGAGATGGATGTTCGCTCTCTGCTAGTTGACATGAACACCAAGCTGAGCTCTCTCCTCTCTTTGCCTGAAAACGTTTATGACATCGAGAAATCGATTGAAATGCTTTCTGTCGAATTTGACAGATTCATAGTGCGTCTTGATGCTCAGGAAAAAGAGACTAAGCAACTGAAAGCGCGCGTGGTCAGCCTAGAACAGGCGAGTGACGCGAAATCGATCGCTGAAATGCAAGCACAAATTGATGACTTGGAATGGCGGAGCCGGTGGCTAAACCTCGAATTTCATGGCATCCAGAAAACAGAACCTGAAAACCTGCTCAGCAAAATTAATGAAATCGCGGCTCAGCTCAGCCTTGACACTTTAGATGCGCAAGACGTCGCCGCAGTGCACAGGCTTCCATCAAGGCCAGACAGAATTCCGGGTGTTATCATGCGATTCACTCGACAAGAGATACGAGACAAATAGTTAGCAGAGAGACGGTCCTTGCGGATAGCAAATAGCAATGTTTACATCTCTGAAAACATGACAAAGCTGTCTCGCGATCTGCTCTCAAGTGCAAAGAGTGGATTAAACGGTCTGGTTATGCGTTCACGTGGCACACTAACGGAAAAATACTTATCAGAAAGAAAGTGGGCGATGCCACTGTTGCTGTTTGTTCTGAGGCGGACCTTGATGCACTTACTGCGTAACAACACCTTCAGCCATGAAGTACTCCGAATTTCTCCTACCACACGAAGTGAATTCTTATCCTCAGATAACAAATGGTTTTTCTGTTATGCACATAAACATACAGTCCATCCGTAACAAGAGCGACAACCGAGATTATCTTCTACAAAGCATGTCTTGCAATTTTGATGTCATATTACTAATGGAAACATGGGCAGTCCATGATGCCAATTACAAGAATATCCCTGGGTATGTACATTATTATCTTAATCGCCCTTCACGAGGAGGGGGCGTCGCATTTTATGTAAAGCAAAGGTTCAATGTTGATATGCTCCCAGATTCTTTTGTGATAACACCAGATTATGAAATGCTTACCGCAAAAATTAATGGAAAAATTGTGTCGGTGGTCTATAGGCCGCCATCCGGCAATGCATCTTCCTAAGCTTTTTTGAAATATTTCTTGATTTCTGTTTGCAAAACAGCATGGCTGTTACAGGAGGGGATTTCAATATTAATGTTATGGACCTGACAGGTGCTGCTTCTGATTTCATGTCTGCTATTTAAACAAATGATTTCCAGAACATTATCAAAACACCTACGAGAGTCACAGCATCGTCGACTAGCATACTTGATTTACTTGTTGTTGATGTGGCTTCTGTTGTAAACTGCGCTGGCACGATTGCTTGTGATATCAGCGATCACTGTGCTGTATTTGCCTCTTTTCGTTTCAAACCGATGATAGAGATTGCAAGCGCTGTGTATATTCTTACCAATCTATGAGTGAGCAGGCTCTTTGTCTTTTCCGTGACTGTGGGCTAAACGCTGATTGGTCCGCAGTTCTCGCTTATCCCGAACCCGATCAATCATATATGAAATATTTATTGCTACCGTAACAGAAATCTATGACAGGTATTTTTCGTGGACAACAGAAGTTAAAAACGTCACATTACGTAAGCCATGGATAACTCCTGAACATACCAAGATGATTAAACGCAAGAGTAAGCTTTTCAAACGCTTTATGGCTACCCGTGATCCTGTTGAATTGAAGGTGTTTAAGCCTTATCGAAATAAACTAAACAAAGAGCTTCGCAAATCAAAATCTTTATTTCAAAACAGTGTTTTCGATAAGAACAAAAATGACTCGAAAATGTTTTGGAAATATCTAAATCACACATTTCTAAGCAAAAGTAAAGGAAACACCCTTGGTGAGCTGACCATCGAAAGTAATGCGGTCTCAGGGACTGAATTAGCTGACAAGTTTAACGAATTTTTTTACAAGCTTTACGCCTTCTGGATGCCCACAAAGAGCTCTTAGTTTCATTTCTAGCACTGTTAGTGAGTCCGTAGTATTTTATGGCACTGATAGGGACGAGTTGTTTTCCGCACTGACGAACCTTAAAACGACCTCCGCTAAAGATTACAATGGACTCCAAATTAAACCCATCAAGTTTGTTGCTGACATACTAACTCCTTGTTTAGTACACATATTCAACCAGTGATGTTCCGTGCAGGGAATTTTCCCTTTTTCAGGGAATTTTCGACAGTCATTTTGGACGAAAGGGAAAAAGGGAATCTTCGCGATATTGCAGGGAATTTTGAGGGGCGGCGAAATTTATTATTTTTTATAACGATCAAAAGACTGTGGACATGAGGCTTTCGCATGTCGCAATCGTTTCTGGCGCATGTAGCGCGCCAAACCACAGCCTCTAAGGTTCGTTTTTAAAGACCATAGTCTTTCTTGGGAGAATTCAACGCAGAAACATTGATGACATTGATTTGACTGACTGCTGGTTTGTGTGGCCAGCGATTCAGCTGCCCGGCGAAAGTTTAAGCCCGTGCTCAAAGCCCGCCCATCTTGAAAAAGCGTCTCTTCGCGCAATGAGTATTGATGCCATGTGGAAGGAGATCGGGGAAATTAAAGATTCCCAAGGCGAGCCACAAATCAGCGGTGTGGCGAAGCTCGCTAAACTTTATCTATCCCACATGCAAACGCAGACGCAGAGCGCATTTTCTCGTGGGTGAGCGACGTCAAAACACGGAAGCGCAATAGGTTAGGCAGTGACACACTGAACGCCACGATGGTGACGCGTTCAAGATTCCACTCAAAAGGGATCTGCTGTAACAGCTTCAAGGTGACGCCCAAACACATCAATCTTCACACACAGCAGAACACTCGAGTGAACTAATGCAGAAGATGAACAAGCCGCCGAAGATGTCGGTTTTTCGGTTTGCCCAAGAGGGCTGACATGTTCTAGTCATTGTGCTGTGATCCTAGCTTCATATATTTTAAATACCTTGCTTTTTTTTTCAGTTTGAGGTACACAAAAGTTCTGCGGTCAATTGAAAGGTTTCCCAGTCAATATATATTCTAGTCACTTCACATTTATTTATTTTTTTCTTTACAGTAGTTTGCAGAACCGTTCCTAATCAAGCCAATAAAATGTTAAATACCACCACAAAACCATGTTTTATTTCACAATATTTAGTCACCATTATTGAAAAGTTGACGTGCTTTTTGTACAAAATGTGGTGCATATAGATACAGAGCGTCTGCTAGGCACATTAATGTACGCCACGTCACTCAGTAACAAAAAAAAAAAACAATAATAAACTTTTTTTGTCATGCAGTGGCCGTGTGCATGAGCATGTACAGCATTCCTTCCGCATCACATACCGCTTAAAGCGAGCTCCAAGGTAGCTCCTTCGTAGAATTAAAAGCCGATCTCAGAGGCGATGCTTTGAGTTGGGCAGGAAAGAGAAAGCGATGGGAAGAGCCTGAAACACGTCGAACAATATATATATATATATATATATATATATATATATATATATATATATATATATATATATATATATATATATATATATATATATATATATAAACTTTTTTTTTGTGCAGAGAAATATGCCGGGATTTTTGGCGATGTATGCGGGGAAAAATGCCGGAAATAGGGAATTTTCGGGCCTCGGAAAGCGAATTCTTCTGTCCAGGACGGAACATCACTGTATTCAACCAATGCATTGCATCGGCGGTATTCCACAAAGGAATGAAAACCGCGCAGGTTTCTGTTATTTTCATAGGCGGTGAAAAAAAAAATATTTTATCTAATTATCGTCCACTTTCTGTACTGCCGCTATTCTCAAAAGCCTTTGAAAAAAAATTTTATTGAATAGAGTGGTCAGCTTTTTCGACAACCATTCCATGGCAACCGATTTGCAGTTCGGATTTCGTAAAAGGAAATCAACCGAGTCTGCTTTGCTTTTACAAAATGAAATTATTTTACGCAATATTGACCAGAAAAGATTAACGCTTGGAATATTCATAGATTTCACCAAGGCGTTTGACCTCTTAAATCATGAGATTTTGATTCATAAGCTCAATAAATATGGTATACACGATCCTTGTCTTGATGTTTTTCGTACTTAAATCAACGTGGCCAAGCAGTTGCTGTTGATGGCCAGTTATCGCCTGTGCGGTCAATCAAATGTGGTGTTCCCCAAGGTAGCCTGCTCGGTCCTTTTATTTTTATTGTTTATATTAATGATATAATCAGCATTTCTAGTGACCCACTGTTCATTCTTTATGCCGACGATACAAGCATATTTCTTAGCGGCCACACCCCCCGACGAGCTTATACGGAGAGGAAATATTGTTCTTAAAGCATTAAATGAGTGGTCAATGGCAAATGAACGGCTCTAAAAACTAGAGCTGTCGTCTTCCGGCCCATAAATATAGTAGTTGCCCCAACAAACCGTCTAGTGCTTAGCGAAAATCAAATGAACATCACAGATTCTTTTAAGTCACTTGTTGTAGTATTCGATTCGTCAATGAAGTATTCGATTCGTCAAAAAAAATCACAGCATATCCACAGGGTGAATGATGAAGAGTTTGGGGCGAACCTCGTGAAGCAATCATGGTTACACCGTGAAATCTTCAGTGGTTTCGCCCAGCAGTAATCAAAGCGATTACTGCTGGGCGGCCTCCTTAGCCCGCACCAACTCGGGATCCGCCTGACGCCGCGCGCGCTTGGCGGCGGCTTCGCGGGCGCGCACCGCCTCGAGATCCGCCTGGCGCCGCGCTCGCGTCGCGGCGGCCTCTCGAGCTCGCACCTTGGGATCCTGCCGATGAGCACGAGCCGCAGAGGCGCGGCCTTCCGCACCCGGCGCTCCTCGTCGTCCATGGTCCGCCAAGCAGCACGATCCGGGAAGCGCACTCGTAAGGCGACGATCCGGGGAATGAGAGATGGCGTGCGCTCGCCGCCCGGCCCAACCCCGCGCAGCAGCTAATCGGAGAGCAGCTGCACCGCCAACGCCATCTAGCGTACCTTCACCCAACCGCCATATTGTACGCATGTCTATGGGACAGCGCCCTCTCGGAAACGAGACGACAAATGGAATGCGTACAGCGCTATCTAGTATACCGTCACCCAACTGCAGTTTGCATGCATCTCTATGGGACAGCGCCCTCTATTGTACGATAAGGGAACGCTACGGGGTACAGAGGATGGTTGACGATCGATGATCGACGACGGACGCCGCTCGACAACCGGCGAGGTCTCGCCATAAGGGGGCTTCGCCCCTAAAACTAACCTTAACAGACTACTTGTACTACAAAAGAAAGCCGCGAGGCATATTGCCGGCATCGGCTATGGAGCACACACTAGAGAGTTCTTTCTTAAATATAATATTATGCGGGTTACCACTACCTTTGAACATCGTCTATTGCACTGTTTTAGATTTTGACTGCCTGTCGTAACAGAGTCCTTGATATCTTCAGCAACCTTAACTTTAAAAGACAACGCTGTTTGTACTAGAAGTGCCGAAAAGTGGACCCTTCCCCGTACGAGAACTGGCTACGGAAATCAAACGCTACAATTTCTCCTGCCAACGATTTTAAACGAATATGAAAAAGGCGATTGTGTTACGATCGGCCTTGGAAGCTATCATGGCAGACGCAGCGGAGAATGCTTCTGTCAATCAAAAGTTCCTTCCGGGTTTTCTGCCCTTCGGGTGCGCAGGGCTAACCCATTTTCCTGGAATGCCTACGAGCGTGCGGCGTGCTCAGGTGACCAGAAATCCAACCAGGGTGCAGCGAACAGCCCTTTATTGCTAGATGCTGCCGGCGTGGGAAAGGGCTGCTGACACCTTTCCCAGCAACGTGGCATGTCTCTGCAGCTGGACGGAGCCATTAGCGGCTGCAGGTGTGGTCGACAGCAACCACGTCTTCAGAGGCCACCGACCTGACACCAGTCCGGTACCCCTTCGGACACTTCCTCCTCGTCGACAATATCGAGTCGTCTGGGCGTGGTACGTGGACATCCCCCCTGTGTGGGGCATTGGTGTTCCCCAATTGGACTTCTCGTCCGAATGTGTTGTGCGTCCCATTACGTCCTTCCTGAGGGCAGGGCGATGTGGCGGCAGGACACCTTAGTGGCGGGTGTTGCTGACACCGGTTTGATTGCCTCAAGTTCCCAGACTCGGGGCTTTAAAAGCCGAAGACTTTTACTAAAAACACTTCTTCTTGTTTTCTCAATGTAAATAAACGTCTGTAATATCTCTCCAACGAGCACCTTCCTCTCTGCTAAAGATGGGCTAGGGGACCGGCGGCGGGCCAGCTACCTACGATGAGTCCCGCCGGACCCGAGTCGCAACAACTGGTGGCAGCGGTGGGACAAGACGGATCCTCTGAAAGCGTCATGGAGGCCAGCCGATACGGAACTGCCTACATACGGTGGGATCGAGTTCATCGGACTGTAAGGCAACGCTGAATGAAGCTCGCTACCCGGATGACCTAAAGCCGACGGACGGGTCCTCGTGGCACTGCTCACAGCTTCGGAAGGAACGTGTCTGAATTCATGACTGCATATGGTAAGTGCATGGCTTTTATTCGCTAGGATATCACCAGGCTTTTTGTAGCAAGCAGTGATTTTTGTAACTGTTGACGGAAGTATGGATACTACGTCAAAGTTGTCTTGTTAGCGAAGAGTTAGCAGCACTAGGTGCAGCCATGAATTTGAAGGCGCTAAAAAAGCCGGAATTGTTAGAGTTGGCCCGAGAGTTGGGTATCCAAATTGCCGACTCGAAAGGAAAGCCGGAAATCATTGAGGCGATCGAGGCAATTGGGGCAGACGATGATGAACTTGAAGAATGTTTAGAGTACATCGAGCTGAAAAAAGAGGAACAAAAGCGCAAGCACATGGAAGAGATAGAGGAACAGAAGCGGAAGAGCAGGAAAGAGATAGCGGAACAGAAGCGCAAGCAGGAAAGAGAGGAAAGGTGGCGCAGGGAAGATATAAAGGAACAGAAGCGCAGGCAGGAACATAGCAGGGAGATGCATGAATTGGATGAAGAGCTAGAAAGGATACGCCGTGAAAGTAAGGCACTGCAGCAAAGAGGCCAGACATGTGAAGATGTAGCGCATGAACGGTGCGATGTAGCGGTGATGCTGTTTAAGGCTGAAGAGGAGGCTTGTGCTTGTGAGGGAATAGTAGAGGCCCTAACCCGTTCCGAGGAAAGAGAGCTCGCGGTCAAATCAGGGTGTGAGGGTTCCGTAGTGGTGGAAACGGGGTTAAGGTTAACGAAGTGTTGCACCAAAAATGAACCTTACAGCCCTATAGACGATGTAGATGAGCGTCAGAGGCGGACGAAAGGCTCGAAGGTAGGCGCCAAGAAGCGTGTAAAGTGGAGAAAGCGTCCGAAGGACAAGAATGCGGCAAAGATCGCGATAAGTGCGAAGCGTTTGAGGAAGGGCTTCAAACGGCGGAGCAAAAGCGCGAGAGAAGTGCCGTTGTCACCTCTGACGGGTCTATATCGTATGCGCCCGAGCCGCCGGAAAGGAAAGAAGCGAAAAGCGCATTGCACACGGCAGTGGTCTAATGATGAATTGATATGTAATCGTCAAGACTGTGCGCGCAAGACAGCTGAAGAGCATGTCGATGATGAACGTCAGAGCAGGGCGAAAGGCTCCAGAGTTCGCACCAAGAAGCGTGCGACAAGGAGAAAGCGTCCGAAAGACAACAGTGAGGCTAAGATCGCGACGCGTTTGAGAAATGTCTTCAGACGGCGGAGCAAATTTGCGAGAAAATTGCCGTATCGCAGGCGTCCGAGTGGCCGGAGAGCAAAGAAAAGACAAGCGCCTGGTACGCAGAAGCGGTCGGAGGTCAAGAGACCTCCCCGTTGTTGTGCTCGCGGCGCGTTGGACAAGGTGCGGAACAGTAAGGTCGGTGGTTTTCGCGAAGTAGCAGTAAGGGACCACGGAAGGTCTGCTTCAAGGAACGTAGTGGGGTGCGTAGACAAGGTGATTGACCTTTATGCCTGTTGTACACCCCGCCTGACGAGAAAAACTTTCTGGGCGCGGCTACCGCGAGTTCGACTGAAAGTTGTTGAGAACAGCTGTTAGCTTCTCAGAAAATGTCGACTCAGGACTGTTGAAAGGAATGTTTTGTTTGCCTATTTTAGTTAAGAAATAGTTTTCTCTTTTGATCTCCTCGACTCTTGATGTTTAAGTAACTAGTTCTGGACATTGTTTTGTTCTTTAGCGCTCTGTGGCTTTGTTAGCCGTTATGCGTTGGTTATCGTATCGGAAGGATATATAGTGACACGCATCAGAGCGAGTTGAGGGCTTAAAAGATGAGCGCCTTGAATAGGGTAACCACAGCTGACTTTGAAAAATATTCATGGCGTTTCCGTTGTGTGTCATGCGGGGACACAAGGAAATATAAGGTCAGGGTGTCCCACTAGTTAACTAGCGGCAACGTAAGAGTTCAGCCGGGAGCCTGCGGGAAAAAGAATAGGCAAAGTTGACAGGGCTATGCTTTGTGCGAGTTTTGGCAGAGTCATGTGAAATTTGTTTTCGTTTGTTTACTGTTGTATTCGCATGCGTTCTGTATAGAAGCGACTAAAGAAAGGTTATCGCGAGAGTCGCTCACTTGTTTATTAAGAATTCTGACTGAAAAGGGTAGAGCTAGTTTAATCACACATCCGTCGAGTAGATGCTAGCAGTGTCACTAGTACGTGCACTTACATATGTCACTTGTGAACAGCATCCTGATGTTGGGGCAGTATTTCTTCTGCTCAAAGGGACAGGTCTAGCTTTTGCGGCGCACAGATTTGTGGCCGATAGGGTCAAGCGCAAGCTTATCTTGATAAATGATGACCGAGTCGTTGCCCCGATATAACGAGAACCTCAAGTCGATTCTTGCTTTCATTGGCCGGCTGGTGCGTTGTATTCTTGTTTACAGTTTGTTTATGTAGGCACATTGTGAGTGTGTCAGTAATATGGCTTTTATATGTTTTCAAGAGTGGCTGCTTTTGATGTTGCGACGGAAGGGCCACAGGATTAACACTTGGATATGGGGAAACGATCACCATGAGTGGAGCTACCTGGTGAATCTTGGTAGAGGATTGCCGCGTGCTTGCTTGTTTGTGGTAGTGTTTACGGCGCAGTTTCCTAAAGTCCTCAAGCCATCAAGGGATGGTTCAGCGAGGCAGACGGTGCCTTCGGGGAAGAATGACGGAGGATGACACTTCATCCCTGCGAACTGAGCTCCCTACGGTCCTGATTCGATGTCAACATCGCATCCAGTGTTGAGGCCAAGAGTAGTAGAGAACGAGCTGCGAAACAGATCCCTCTGCACAGTACCTGCTGGACACTGTACCTCGGGATCTTCCTTCCCCGGCGGAGAAGCTGTTACGATCGGCCTTGGAAGCTATCATGGCAGACGCAGCGGAGAATGCTCCTGTCAATCAAAAGTTCCTCCCGGGTTCGCTGCCCTTCGGGGGGCGCAGGTCTAACCCCATTTTCCTGGAATGCCTACGAGCGTGCGGCGTGCTCAGGTGACCAGAAATCCAACCAGGGTGCAGCGAACAGCCCTTTGTTGCAAGATGCTGCCGGCGTGGGAAAGAGCTGCTGACACCTTTCCCAGCGATGTGGCATGTCTCTGCAGCTGGACGGAGCCATTAGCGGCTGCAGGTGCGGTCGACAGCAAGAACCACGTCTTCAGATATCACTGACCTGGCACCAGTCCGGTACCCCTTCGGACACTTCATCCTCGCCGACGATATCGAGTCGTCTGGGCGTGGTACGTGGACATCACCCTGTGTGGGGCATTGGTGTCCCCCAATTGGACTTCTCGTCCTTGCCCTGTTGAGGAATGTGTTGTGCGTTTCATTACCTCCTTCCTGGGGGCAGGGCGCCTTATTGGCGGGTGTTGCTGACGCCGATTTGATTGCCTCAAGTTGCCAGACTCGGGGCTTTAAAAGCCGAAGACCTTTTGTAAAAATTCTTCTCTTCTTAAACTCTCAATATAAATAAACGTCTGTAAATATCTCTCCTACGAGCGCCTTCCTCTCTGTTAAAGATGGGCTAGGGGACCGGCGGCGGGCCAGCTACCTACGATGAGTCCCGCCGGACCCGAGTCGCAACAGTTGTCGCCTGCTCACACTAAAACTCAAGGAGCATAAAGAATATTTTGTAAGGTACAGTGTACAGGTCTTTTGTTTTTGTGTATGTTACATTAGTAGAGTACTTCTTTTTTTGTTGCCATTTGTTTAGTTCTATCCCTTTATTTAATGATTGTATGTGACGTTAAACCTGTATGTACAATGTATTTCAAATTTTGCTCGATGACTGCGTTTCGTTTCTTCTGCCATTACGTCGATGAATGTATTTTTGTTGGGCCTCAGGCGCACTCAAGCTACAGTCTTGTAGCTTTTGGTCTGGGGTTCCTTCCACCCCTTTTGTATGGGAAAAATAAAGACAATTATTCATATTCATATGCAGAATGACTGATATCTGGACGCCGGTTCTGAATATAGAGTTTTCGTTCCACGAGTATACCTAAAGCCTTGGCGACCGTATAGGGTGCGTCACCAAAAAAATACTCGAGACCAGTCACGTCTGTGCAGCTCATGAACCTACTTATTTGGATAGCAACAAAAAAAAAAAAACATGCGACGGAGCCAGTTATGCCGGGCCGTACGGCTAGTAAAAAAAATGCCCCCACCTCCCCGAAGGGAATCGTGAGGAAATGCGAATGCATTTCTTGCGCCGACACCGACTTCTGCCATCGCCTTGAGAGGCGCCCAGCCAGCGAACGGTCGAGAGTGAGGCGCGAGCGGACGGGAGAATGGGGCGCAGGGAGGAGAGAGAGCGAACGGCGAGAGAAGGAGTGGCGAAGCACTGCACCTACCCTCTCCTACACTCTATCGCACCACATGCTCCGGTTGCTAGGGGCGAGGATAAGCGCGCGCGCCCGCAGCTGTTGCTATGGGAGAGGGAGTGAGAGCGGAGAGATAACACCTGCCGGCGCGCGGACGCCGCCGGACAACGCCGCACAACGCCGGATGCCTGACATAGCCCGACTAAGAAATGCATTCGCATTTAAAAGTTCGCGGGCTTGTCCCGTTGAGACTCCATTGGACGTTGGAGCACAAGCCTGTTATGACACATACGGTTGGTAGTAGGAAAGAGGAGATATTCAGTTGGTATTTCCCATTTAGATGAACATTAGGCTTTACACCCTTTTTTTAGAATCTAGTGCATTCCTCAATGCTCTCCGCATTTTGATAAAATTAGAAACACCACGCCATACTCTTTCTTTTCAGGGAGCCCTGTGGAACAAAGCGCAGACCCATTATTCAGTACCATAGAAGCGTTTCCTGATTACTTAACTTCACAAAAACAATAATATCCAACGCCTTCTAACTTCTTGGGTAACTATACTGTTCTAGGCTCGCTTGAAAGACCATTGTGTTGAACGCTTCCCAGTTCGACTTGCTCTGGCGGTCTTCTTTTATCGAAATAATATTAGCATTAAACACTGCGTTGCAGTTCCGGTCGCCATCGTTGTTAGACGTTTCGCAGCTGCTCGAGACTGTCAGCGAAGGTTCGAAGCTCTCAATGAAAGAAACATTCAGCGCAAAATACAAAAAGTAACTTTGTCATCGATGGGATTGGTAATTGAAGTTTTGTTCATTGCAGGATGATGCTACATGTCTTGCATGAAATGCAGCTGCTATTTAGGGCTGCAAAGGTAAGCGGCCTGGAAAGGCGAGGATCAGGGTTACAAAGCACACTTGCTCCTCGTAGCTAACGTTTTTGAGCACCATGCATGTATTAGATAATATTTTTCTAGGCAGTAATCACGTATGTTTGTGGGTATCCCTTCCTTTCTATGGTGAGTTCATCACACGATGTCGTCGTTTGGTCAAATGTGGGCCTATCAGGGAGGGAAGTGAGGTGCACAAAGGTTGCTCTGCCTCCAATCCTGAACGCATTGCGAAACGATGTTTGGTGCCCAACTCTTTCGGAGGGAGGGAAAGGTTCAACACATCTACTGGGAACAAAAACAAGCGTGAGATGAAATCTCCTAGAAGTTACTCTTGGTATAGGGCGTCATGTACGTCATGATCACAAGCAAGGGTACGGGGACAGCCGTAACTCACATTCTTTATTGATGGACGCAAGAACGGAACAAACACCGAAAATATAGTACCGAGAGGCCTAAGCGTACGCTGAAAGAAAGTATGAGTTGTGTAATTACACTCGCGCTGCCGAACACGCCTTCTGTACCCTTTGCAGGCAGATGGAGGATCACTGACGCATGAACGGGCCTTCTTCGATATATTGGAAGCTTAGAGTACAAAACGTGCACTCGTATTACCACTTCTGATAATCTTAATGTCCCGTAGTCGAGGATCTCAAGTGCATGCATTACAATAATTGTCTCAGGTGTTTTTGTTTACCTTTTTCTGTTAGATTTTTCAGATGCTCCTTCACGTTGTCATTTGCGCAGCAATTTTCTGCATTAACGCAAATCCCATGATTTTTTAGGTTCTTAAGCACACTCGATTAGTTGGTAGTGTTCTTCCTGACATTTGCCTGAAATAGGACGTCGTCTACGTACCATGCTGCGCCAGGCATAATAATAACAATTGTTGCGGTTTTACTTCCCAAAAACCGCGATATGAATGTGAGGGATAGCGTTGTGGAGGGCTCCGGAAATTTCGACCATCTGGTGTTCTTTACGTGCGCGTAATTTACAAGTACAAGAGCCTCAAGCATTTCGCCTGCATCAAAATGGGGCCGCCACGGCCGTGATCTACGCCAAGTATTTCTCGTAGTACTTGGTTGTGCATGTCTGCATACATTTCCTTCTGAGCGCGTTTTGCGGGCGAAGCACCTTAAGGGCGAGGCGTGTCCGGTGCCCTTTGTCACGGCTACATTATATGGGGCAACGCTCGGGAGGGCTCGGGTAACGTACAGTCGCCCAAATCTTTAACTATCCTGCGCAGCGGCGACTTTTCTGTGCGTCAGCGCCACATAACAGAAGGAAGTGCCAAAAATTGTTTTGTGGGCGTATGGTATGTGGGCATGCACTTGCCCTCACCCTTTTTGGAACCTAATTAATTCAGTCATTCGGCGAAGATAGACGGAAAAGATTGCCACTCGCGCACGATAGTTAAAAATTTGGGCGACTGTACACATGTGAGACACAAAAAAAAGGTTTAACAATAGACTGAGCCTAAAAAGGTCAAGGTGGTGAAGCGTACCTGCTAAACCTTTGCTGAACTTTGTATTGCGGCAAAGCGGATTGAGGCCACTCGGAGCCAAAAGAACGAAGACTAGGCAAGACTAGACAAATTTGTGTACTACCCATATTCCCATGCTGGCTGAAGCGCCGTGTGTTGCAGCGCCCATAGACACTAGCGCCAGAGTTCCCTCTAGTGCATTTATAGGAAACTCTATGGCCCCAGCAACAGTCGGCAGACTGAAATTGGCGTCGTTTCACTCAAGTATAAGCGTGCCTTAGGAACTGACGCGTGCTGCTCCAAGGGTTGCAAGAAATAGTGGTTCTGTTTCTGAATCAGCGATTCCCCTCTCTCTCTCTCTCAATAAACAAGAAAAAGAATGCGCTTGCAGTCACTCCTTCGCGAAAGTTTGTCACTGGCCCCGAACGCCGGCGGTGTTGGGTTGCGTTGAACAGCCTGCACCATGTTCACGTTCGTAGAAATTAGAATCGGTGTCACCGCTAATAGTTTTGGTTCGACTGTGAATGTAGTACCGGTGTTGCGCATGTGCCGCTTCAGCTGATACCCCTTTCTCCTTCATTCAAAACCACTCCAGAAGGCTCCTTTCTATTACTCTCGTGCTAGCATTATATACATCCACTTCTATGAGCCTTGCAGTGCAATGAAAAGGTGCTTTCGAAAGGCTGCCACTTTTACAGCTAAAGCACAATGAGCCTCACGCATCCCTCAACCGAAGCTTGGGGCGCTGCTTTTTTTTGTTTTTCGTTACATGGTTATTTGAAAACTGCATGAATATGAACAGGTGTTAGGGTAACATCGGCTATGCTGTGGTGCAAGCGTGCCAGCTCCTGCAATCGCCGAAGCTAAGCTTCGGTCATGTGAGCTTGTACGTGAGAGCGAGACTACTACCAGGAATGCCGACTGATGCTAGCTACGCGCCTGCCGCGGATATGTTGGAAATGTAGTACGTTTTGGGCGATACAGCTACGGTACCGGCGCCCCCCCGCAGTTCCCATAACTTCACGCTCGATGGTGGGAGCGGAAGGGGTGCGGTTGATGCGCGTCCATCAAATAATCAACGACCGCAGCCGTGTATCAAACAATGAACACCAGGAAGCGTTCGAGCGCTCTGTAGTGGCACGCGAGCACATATCGGTGTCATATTTGGAGTGTTTCGCACCCTTCTGCTTTTCGCCGGCAAAAAAGTACAAATTTCTGCACAAAATAAGCGCTTATTCTGAGGTTATTCAATAAATTTTGCCGTTTCGAGTTGGAATGAAAACGTTGGCTAAATACATGTCATGAATTAATGCTTAGCTACGAAAACCATACAAATTTTATGTACACACAACTACCACTAATATACTGGAAGTGAAACTTTCCTACAACGCATGGTTTTTTTTTAAGTACTGTTCCGAGTCCACTGTCCTTCCTCATTGAAAACTGGGGGATGACTTCTTCAGGACTTCAATAAACTTTAGTACCTGCCTACCTATTGATTCGTGTTAGCTGGGACAGCCGGTATATGTGATCACATGCAACATACTATGTGTTTTTAGTCAGTGCTCTTTCCCGGTTTGCTTTCACCATCCATGTGATTATTAGTGCCACTGCCTGAATCGCAGTAAACGAAGCGGTCGCACAAAATGTTTGCTTCAGAAATTCACGCCCGCTAACCGGTACTACCACTAATAGCGTCAGCGTCATGAGGTGACCATCGCGAAAGCTCGCACGCAATATTTTTTTCTTTTCAATTTTCACCGACAGTCATTTTCTTGATGCGACAGAAGTGAAGGAACACACAGCCTAGCGAGTAGCAGCCAAATCGGGCCCAGCATCGCATTTGGAGGACGGGTGGGTGGGAGGGGGGGTGCTATTCAAATTGGTAAAGCGCAGAGGTTTATGTCGGCACCCGGTGAGCCTTCATTGAAAGGGTGCATAAGAGCGACACGCTTGAGCGCGTCCATGTGTTCTGCTAACGTCTCATTTTCTAAGTATACCTCTGGCGACCGATGTCGGCGATACTTAGACAGTAAATTACAGCTGCGTCGCGCGCTCTGGTCAGCAGAGCGCGCCTACAAAATAAATATCACATCATCTACACAAGCAAGAGCTGCATAAACAAATTATTTGCTAAATTTAATCACTGCAGAGGTCAGCAGTGCCTGTAGCGCTAATTATACGTGAATTGTCTCACTTTTGCGGGCTATCGAAGCTTCGGAACTTTAAGGTGAAGTTGGGAAACAAAGACTCGCTAATTTTTTGCTGTGAATAGTTCAACCGCTGTCCCGCTGCACTGCCAAACACACGTCACCTCACCGCGTGTGGAAAGCAGGTTTACAGGTATTGTCGTATGATCCTCAAAAACAGGGGGAGGCGAGTGCAAGTTCTTTGTGCACTTCAGAAACGCTTCTACAGCCCCCTCTGTCCCAAAGTATTCACCCATGAAATTTCTCGCATCTTACGATATCTGCGGCTTTCCTTGCCACAATAGCCTAACCTACTGTATAGCCGGCATACAGTCATCCAGAACAGTTCAAAACGTTTCCTTCTATTTCTTCTTCCATAAGCCCCATATATGGCTTCATTGTACATAGGAGGCATGGTTTGAAATAAGTGTGCTTGCAAGAATGACATGACGTTACACGAGGGGGGCGTATCGGCAAAAATACGGAGCGTTGTTCAAGAGAGGTTCCACGCGGAAACTATTGTTTTTTTAGATGTGAAGCATCTTATGGCGAAGCTTAATCCGGTGGTGGTGGTGGTGTGCCGCGTGCCCTCCCTTACTGCGCATGCGCAAACCCTTTGGAAAAATAAATAAAGAACCTCCTTTCCCCTCTCTCTCCTCTAGGCATCCCTCCCCGCGGCAACCACACCCTCACTGCGCATGCGCCTCCCCTCCTCTCTCCCCCTCCTACGCTCCCCCCCTCTCTCCTCTAGGCATCTCTACCCGCGGCGTCCACACTCCCACTGCGCATTCGCGTCCTCCCTCTCTCTCCTCTCCTACGCTCCCCCCCTCTAGACATCCCTGCCCGCGGCGTCCACACACTCCCACTGCGCATGCGCGTCCCCTCCTCTCTCTCCTCTCCTACACTCCCCCCTCTCTCGCCTCGCGACGCCGACGCAGGCAGCGTCTGCTAGCGAGTTTCTTGGTTGAAAAAACCCACTGCTCGCGCTGCACAACCGTTCACTGGCCACTCCGTATATATGGCAATGGATTTTGACCTGCAAGATGGTGCCGGTGGGAGATTTCTCTTGTGCGTTGTTGAACAATAAAAATTCGCAGCGTGCGCATTAACTAAAAGCGGACTGCGGGTCTCTGTGTCCAGTCGGAGTCTTCTGTCTCTCATTACCCATTAGCAGCGATTGGCATGTTCCAGTAGGAAACACCGCTCCATCACTGCGTGCTTTGCCCCCTCCCCAGTTTTCTCTCCTACGCAACGCTGCGATGAGTGCCAGCGTCAACGCCGCCGCCAGTGTAAGCGCTAGGGCCCGCTGCTTCACATCTACACATGGTTCCCTTTAGCGGGAGATGGTGTATTTTTTTAGATGCGAAGCATCTGATGGCGGGGGGCTTTGTCCGTACCTCCGGCATCCCGCGTCCGGCGTCCGGTCACTTTCATGAAGTTGGGAAGCACCCACTTTGCGAACCAGAACACTGTGGTAATATGAAGGCCGTCAACCACGACCACAGTCACCAGAGTCATGGCCGAGAGCACAGAGTGGCTGCTTAGCAATGGCTAGGCAGGTGGTGGGTGCAAGCAAATAACAACACGCACTACCAGTGGTGTCTGTCACCCACGTTGACTCCATTCCTTGATCTTGCTTGCATGTGCTTACGGGGGCTTTGTCCGTCCCTCCTTTCCTAAATGTTGTTTTTCTGTATTAAAAAGAAAAAAAGATATTCAAGTATAAACTTTTATTATTTTGCCCATATTTATGGAAGCGTACCTCAATTTCTAATTAATTGATAAGCAATATCTCTTCATACCAATCTTGAATAGCGCTTTATCTAAAGGCACACTAAATTTTATTCTGTTACTTTGAACAGTTTTGCCGTACTGGCAGTACAACGCAGGTTTGTAGAGCAAAAATGTTTTGCTGCTCTCACCATTTTCAAAAGTGTCAGGTAACGCTTCAAACTAGCCAATAATGCTGGGTGTCTTAGAAATCGGAGAATGTAAGCGTTCGAATGCAATACAATTAACATCTATACAGTGACCGCACCAAGCACAGTGCATCAGCAAACACTGCCTAAAATGCGGAGTGGTTGCCGCCGGAGTGGCACCACCACCTTAAAGGGGCCATGACACGCCCTCCTAACAATTTGTGGTTTTCAGCGAAAACTAGAAGTAGAGGGTCTATTATGCCTATACAGGTTTTAAAACTGCACCGTAAAAGTATATTTCAGTGCAAAACAGGCCCTAGAAGTCGCCGGCTGCAAATCCCACCCACCGCCGGCGACCGCCATTTTGCCATGGCGCGTGTGACGTCACGTGAAGCAAGGAGCGGTGCCGCCATCTTCTACCACAGTTTAAGCCGCTGCAAATCGTTCAATTTCAGACCCAAGCTGAAGAAAGCTCAGATATCTCGAATTCACGCACTGCTGACCTCGGAAAAATATCGTTCGATGGAATGCAGACGCTCGCACAGCCAGCTCCTTGTTACGTCACGACTCGCGAGTGCGCCATTGTTGCTCGACACTCCAGCCGCTCGCGTGTTTGTGAAAATATTCAATTATAAATTAAGCGCTCGACAAAATGCGCTAAAATGTCGCCAGCTTATTTGTGAATGCTCAAGGATTAACCCACATAACACAGATTGTGATCGAAATTGGGTGTCATGGCCTCTTTAAGAAAGTTCTACCTTAAAACCGAGGCAAGACGACAGTAGTATTGCTTCTCCGAGTGTGACAGACATGATGGAAGAAGGACATCGAAGTGGGTAGGCCTGTGCTTTTGCACCTGACACTTCCACCTGTGAAGGTGATCTATAATTTTAAAGCGTTGCCATTTGTCGTTTTATGAATTGACTAGTGAGTTGTGTCTTTTTTTATAATTAGAACTATGGAGCAAAATGAATGTCACTTCAATTGAATTAGGTACAAGCACATTTCTTGATGAAGAAGGCATGAGACACCACTGACTAGCCAAGACGTAAAATAGCAGGGAGCTGAGTTACATGGTAAGTATTCTTTCTAATAGAGTGAGCCTGCAAAGACGGAGACAAGAAAGAAGTCAAGACACCGCCAACGCTTACCAACTTCCAAGGCACACAAGGGCAGAAAAGAAAGAAGGGGCAAACATTTATCTGCGCATGCCCAGGGAATAGGCGAACCTATAACTTCGACACGCGGGGAGGGGGGGGGGGTCCAACTGAAAGATCACTGTTAAGGCATTTGATTTCTTTTTCAAGTGAGTCGATACACCTTGAGAAGAATTGAGCACGCACACAGCACAATAAGCCACGTAATATTTCTGCCGCTGCGCGGAGTAAAATGAGCGAGTAATAAGCAGGAAGCGGAATGGCATTTGTTTTTTAAAACACACCAATAAATTCACTGATTGCCGTACAGGTTTGGTGTACAAGGTTTCTTTTAGCTGCTGCCGCTTCTACGTAGGACAGACATGCCGCTGTGTTAACCATATATTATTGGAGCATAAGAGATTGCTAAACGGAGGCTCACCTAAATTATCTTTACATTGTCTAGAGCGTAGTGCACGCTAAAATTTTTTATGTGCAATTCTATACAGGCACAGCATTGTAGAAACGCGTCTGATGTCTGAGGCATGGCATATCAATAATAGCGGTAGCGCATGCATGAGCCAACCATCGATTAACTGGCATAAAGAAGAATTAAAATGTTTTAGCAGTTGCTTTCACGTAGACCCCACGCGTGCCACATTGAAAGGTTCGCCTATTCGCTAGGCATAAGCAGATCATTTTTCCTGCCTTAACTTTTTTCCGCCGGTGCGCCCTTTGCAGTTGTTAGTCGGCGTTTGTGTCGACTTTTTGCGTGTGTCCGTGGTTCACGCCCAGTCTTTTAGAACCAATTCGTGAACCCAGATACGAAAGCTCTTTAAAATAATAGCTTAAGTTCCATAGAAGAACGGAATCTGACAGGCGCTATTAGCACTTCTGGGTCAAGTTAGGCAAGCGGCGCAATCTAGTGGGGCTTTGGACCGCGGCCCCACTCAACGTGCTGCTGAGTCTGTATTTTTCTACCCCTTCTCATATGATGGACCTTTCTTTTTTCTCTCTGTCTACTGAGCTTTACTCAGGTAGCTTCTTAAGAACTGTTACAGTTATTTCGTGGCCTTGTGGCTGATATTTAAATGCGAAGCATTTGTTAGCGAACTTCGGCGACTTTGAGTCTGTCTGTCTATCTATCTATCTATCTATCTATCTATCTATCTATCTATCTATCTATCTATCTATCTATCTATCTATCTATCTATCTATCTATCTATCTATCTATCTATCTATCTATCTATCTATCTATCTATCTATCTATCTATCTATCTATCTATCTATCTATCTATCTATCTATCTATCTATCTATCTATCTATCTATCTATCTATCTATCTATCTATCTATCTATCTATCTATCTATCTATCTATCTGGCGCCTACGACTGTGTTCTCCCGGCCGTATCGTTGATGGGATTTATACCAAAATTGGTTTGGCATAACATGACTGTATGACGAACATGACTGACTGGTCATATGAAAATTGTGAATAACTTGTCACGAAAATTATGATTTACACGCCATGGCCGTAGTGCTCCTGAGGCTGTTTTCTTAACTTGATATATCCAATAATTGGTACGATGAGACATTTCTGCGTGACGAACATAAATGACAGGTGGTAACATGGAAAGCATGACATGTCATGTGGAACATCATATTCATGCCACGCTCATGGCACACTCGCGGCTGTTAAGCTAGCTTCATATACACCAAATTTGGTATTGCGTGACGTGACTGTATGACGAACATAAATGACTAGTGGTAATATGGAAATCATTACATGTCATGTGCAACATGACTTCCATGCCACACTCATGGCACGCTCGCGGCCGTTTCGCAACCTTGATGTACACCAAATTTGGTACTGCGTGATGTGACTGTAAGACGATCATAAATTACAAGTGGTAATATCGAAATCATGACATGTCATGAGTGACATGACATGCATGCCACGCTCATGGCACGCTCGCGGCCGTTTCGCAAGCTTGATCTGCACCAAATTTGGCATTGGGTGACGTTACTCTATGACGAACGTAAATGACAAGTGGTAATATGGAAATCATGACATGTCATGTGGACATGACTTGCATGCCACGCTCATGGCACGCTCGCGGCCGTTTCGATAGCTTGATATACATCAAATATGGTATTGCGTGACGTGACTGTATGAAGAACATAAATGACAATCATACTGGCAAGTTTTTGGACCGCAACATGTAAATCATGGCATGCATATTATGCACAGCATGTTTTGCTCCTTGCTGACTGCGTCGCTTTACGTCGATTCCCACAGTGCATGGGATCTGCCGTTTTTTTTTGTTAAATGAGGTCATATTCTATGTAGCATGCCTACCCAGGCGTTCCTCGCAATATCTCATCCATAGCTGTCTTTTACATAGCTGGACCACATGGAGCTCCGTACGGCAGTCTTTTAAACGTAACAGGACCCAACTGGGCGTTCACTGTAAATAACTACTGCACTCGTTCATCGAGTTTCAGTTGCAGCTAAGCCTTAGAGAAGTCTAGAACTGTGGAAAAGGAGCCGCGTACTACTCCCGCAAAGATATCCTCCGATAAAGGGAGTGGGCGCTGATGCAGCTATATGCGGATTCGCAGTTGTTTTTTGTTCCCATGTATCTTAAGAGAATTGTCTTTTTTTAAATAAATATATATAAGGAGAGGTTTGTGAATTGTATTTCTTTGGAGTCTTACAACAGCTGTAGCCAACTCACCATGCTGGACTCGCTGTATAGTGTCAGCTCTTTCAAGGTCATAAAATTTCAACTTGTTTCAACAGGGCGTAGGACGTTGTTGATGCTGTTGTTGACGACGATAATTATTATGCTAGTGTGCTTTGTAATTGATTGATTTTTAAACCAACCACTCTTTGCTCAATACACATGTTTTGACGACTGGTGTGATTTTATGCTTCTGCCACGCAATTTCACATGTGTTAACGGCACTCCTCGCATATACAGTGTTTCTTTCAAAGAAACTTCGGTAATAGGTGTGGCTTTGTGGTAGAACGCTTGCTTCACGCGCAAGTCCTGCTTTCAGTTCCCACTCGAACAAAAATTATATATTAAATTTTTATTTGCATCTATCTCGATTTTTTCTTCACGGATAACGCAATTTTTTTACTCACAACCAACGACGCCGAAGTCGACACCACGTTTTCTGCCAGTCAAGCTCTATAATGCTATCGCGTTTGTAAAGGCAAACAAGTAAGGCCACCCAGCTACGCAGTTCCTTCAGTCTTGTAGATACTAGTGTGAATCTGGCTTAATTTTTTTTGGGACTGTTAAATGTGATTTAATCCCCGCAGGGGCGTCTGCGCAAGCAGGCGTTTGGTGCGTAGCGACACCACGGACCCGAGCTAACGGGGGAGCTTCGACTCTCTCCCACGCTTAGCCGTGCGTGGCTTCGCCGTGTCCGGGGAAAAGGGGATCCTGGGGGTTGAGCCGACGCCGGGTGTTTGGACCTTTAAGGTCCCCCCGGCAGAGGCAACACACCCCTTTGGCCCCGGCTTCACGTAGACGGCACCCCCTGGGCTGACCCACCCAGGGGAAATCGGCAGTCGCCTTTTCCTGTCTCTCTCTCCCCTCACATCTTCGTCTTTCTCTCTCTTTTAATCTTTCCTGTACTCTCCTCTCTTCAAATTACTTCCAATTTTCCTGGCGGCGAGGGTTAACCTGGTGTACAGTATCCAACCTTGGGTATGTTATAGCGGGTTATAGTAGCTTCGTACAGCTGGCGTCTGCCATACCTGCGGGTTTTTGTAGCGTCCCCTAGTTGGGCTCGATGGTGGGCGGCTGGCCTCGCTACCGAAAACAAGAAACTTTTTATGGGTTCAACCTCTTTCCCAAACCTCCCCAATCGCCTTCTTTGTAAAAGAGGGCGCACCGAAGAAAGCTTTCAGTTTAACGCAAAGATCATTGATAATTTTCCACGTTTCCACATCATCCACACCGAATGTCCAGAAATAACAGCAAGAGCAGTGTCACCTTTCCTAGTTTCAAAGTGTCTTACAGACACTATTGGAGCTGGTTACAAAGCCACAAGAATGGCCAGTGGAGACATTCTCCTAGAACTTAAGCACAACGCCCAGTATGACAAGCTCAAATCTCTCACATCTTTTGGCAGCACTTCTATAAGCGTAACAGCGCACCGTTCCTTGAACACAGTCCTTGGTGTGGTTTCCGACAGAGGCCTTCTGAATCTCACTGAGAGTGAGCTCCTTGACGGACTTAAAGACAAGAATGTTGTCCAGGTGCAGAGAATTAAAATAAGGCGCAATGACCAGGAAATACCCACAAAGCATTTAATCCTGACCTTTGGCACTGCCACAATCCCAAATTATATCCAAGCAGGATACATAAAGATGTGCGTCCGACCTTACATACCTAATCCTCGCAGGTGTTTCAAGTGTCAGAAGTTTGGTCACAGCTCACAGAGCTGCCGCGGCTGAATGTCATGTGCAAAATGTGGTGCTCAAGAACATGCAGTCGATGATTGCAACTCTGTCCCGCACTGTTCGAACTGCGATGGAGATCACCCTGCGTAATCGCGCTCTTGCCGTGCGTGGAAAAGAGAATGATATTATAGCACTGAAAGTTAAAGAAAACATCTCTTTTCATGAAGCTCGGAAACGGTTTTCATTTGTCCAACCATCTTATGCGGATGCGGCGCGCGCGGGGGGTGACGCCGCAACGGTCTTTTGCAGCTGCGCGGTTCACGCAGAGTGGTCCGCGCAACTTCTGCCCTCGCACAATCATCCACACCAACAGCGGAAGCAGCCCGTGCTGCTCCGCTGCGAAAGAGCATGCAGGCCGCCGGGTCTGCAGTCCCCGGGCCATCTGCCCAGGCAGAGAGCCCTAAGACTCGCACACCCGTACGCGTAAACCATGATCGGGCATCCAGCGTCTCTGCCGAGGCGATGGACACAACGCAAAGCCTATCGGCGCCTCAGGCGCCGAAGGAACGGCGTGGCTCAATGGAGCGCGCCAAAAAAGAAAAGCCCCGTATTAGGGGCCCCGAAACTGCTGACTAAGCTAATGTCGTTTATTTAGACGCACAGCACAAAAACACTCTCAAAATGGCTACACAAACAATAGACTAGAATGTTAGGGGTCTTCTCCACAATCTCGATGACGTCATAGACCTCTTACAGAAATACAATCCCAAGGTGCTGTGCGTCCAAGAGACACATCTGAAGTCATCACAAACGAACTTTCTGCGTCAGTACGCTATGTTCCGCAAGGACCGGGATGATGCCACGGCTTCGTCCGGTGGTGTAGCTATTATTGTAAACAAAACTGTGCCTTGCCAACCTATTAGTCTTCAGACGGCACTCGAAGCAGTGTCAGTCCGCGTCATTCTGTTTCACAAATTAGTCACTGTGTGCTCAATATATGTACCACCAAACTATAAACTTAACCGCACAGATTTCTATCAGCTCATTGATCAGCACCCTACATTGTTGTTGGCGATTTTAATGCTCACAACACTCTGTGGGCGGCATAGGTCGGCGAACTCACTCATGAGTCGACTCCCTCGGACTCACTCAGACTCTGATCGAGCCGCGAGTCTGAGTCTGAGTGAGTGCAGGTGAGTAATATTTTGGTGAGTTTGAGTCTGAATGAGTCCGGTTGAAGAAAATTTTGGTGAGTGTGAGTCCGAGTGAGTCCATAGTGCACGATATATTTGTTGAGTGAGTCTGAGTGAGTTCCACTTCTTTTTGCAGACCTATTATCCTATCTACTCATCTTCAGCATTACTATCAGCCTTGCCTGGATTCACGTACTTACACGTATTCGAAAACAGTTTCGTTCATGCGCCGTTTGAATATTTATTGATCAGAGCCGCGAATTTCGTAAGGGGGGTGCTTTGACCCCCCTGCCAACTTTTCTATGGAAGTTCTTGATAAATATATCTTATGCTGTGATCTCGTTCAATAAATATGACCTAAGTGGTTTGCGAGCACTCGTAACTCGTATTCCAAGATACGTTATCAAAAGGCACCAAGAACAGCACCGATTACGCGAGATATTAGTGTTGAAAAAGCTAATTCTAGGCTAGCAGACTCATGAGTCGACTCACTCGGACTCACTCAGACTCAGATTGAGCCGTGAGTCTGAGTCTGAGTTAGTCTGGGTGAGTAATGTTTTGGTGAGTCTGAGTTCGAGTGAGTCCGGTTGAAGAAAATTTTCGTGAGTGTGAGTCCGAGTGAGTCCGGCTCAGGAAAATTTTGGTGAGTCTGAGTCCGAGTGAGCCCTAAGTGCAAGATAAAATCGTGAGTGAGTCTGAGTGAGCTCCACAAGTTTTGCAGAGCTATGGTGGGGGACACCGCTGCGATGCGAGAGGCCGACTACTAGAACAATTTCTCCTGGGTTCAGTAATTCTCAGGAAGCTGCAAACGAACACTTACGTTCATGGCACACTACTTCACCGTATCTCACCAACTGAGTACTCGTACAACTGCAAGTACTGTGATGTCCCGGACACCCTATGCCACATGGTATGGGGATGCAGAAAAAACCCAAGCGCCGCCGCACTAACCGAAGAGCAGTGGGAGGCCAAGTTATCGGACCCAAGCCTGAAGAATCAGCGAAGCTTGGTTCAACGGGCGCGGGAGATGGCGAAGGCCCGCGGCTACCTGGAATAAGGAGGCCGCCCACCTTGGGCGCACAGTGCGCTTGCTCGCCATAAAAGTTTATTCTCTCTCTCTCTCCGGAGCATGCCTCTTTAATAAAAAAGAGCCTACCTATTACAACGTCCACCATAACTCATATTCATCGATAGATTTGGCGCTTGGCTCTCCTTCTCTTTTCGCCGAGTTAGAATGGAATGTGGTCAAGAATCCGTACGGTAGCGACCACTTTCCTGCTACTGTAAACTTGACAACACCACATGACTTTGCCCCTCATATTCTCAAATGGAAAATAGCGTCCGCTGACTGGGATAAATTTAAAGAATCAACACTTTTATCTTGTGATTTTATAACTAATCATAACATCGATGGTGCAGTAGCATTTTTCAGTGCTTTTATTCTTGATGCTGCTGAAAAGTGTATCCTGCAAACAAATGGTCACTCGGGTCGAAGACGTGTTCCCTGGTGGAACGAGGACTGTAGGGATGCGCGTAAGAAACAAAATAAAGCCTGGGGTATACTGCGCCGATATCCGAATGCAGAAAACCTCGTGGAATTTAAAAAAAAGTGAAATCACTGGGTAGGCGAACACGACGTCAGGCAAGAAGATAGAGTTGGGTCAAGTTCCTTTCCGGCATTAACTCCTACACCCAAGAAAAGAAAGTTTGGAGTGGCCTCAGATGTCTTAAGGGGCAGCAAGCTCATCCCTTGCCTTTCGTAAGCCAAGGAGGCACACTGGAGGACCAGGCCAACACCCTTGGCGAGCACTTTGAGCGGGTCTCCAGCTGCGCGCACTACAAAAATCTTTCTTAAAATATAAAGAAATGGTAGAACGCAAAACGCTCGAGTGGAAGTCTAGGACAAACGAACAATAAAACACTCCATTTAATATTGCCGAGCTTAGGGCGGCCTTGAACTCATGCCAGAGAACAGAACCGAGACCCGACAGAATTATGTATGATATGCTCACGCACCTTCACAATGACACAGAAAGCGCTTTACTTGCCCTGTATAACACTATCTGGGCTGCCGGGTACTTGCTGTCCACGTGGAAGGAGGCCATTGTTATCCCTATTCTAAAGGAAGGCAAGGACCCCTCTTCAGTTACAAGCTACCGTCCAATAGCCCTTACAAGCTGCTTGTGTAAGGTGTTCGAGAAAATCATAAACAGAAGACTTTCGCATTTTCTAGAAACCAACAAATTTCTTCATCCTTATCAATGTGGTTTCAGAGAGGGCCGGTCCACTACTGACCACCTTGTACGCATCGAAGCATACATCCGCGACGCGTTTATCCACAAGCAATACTGTCTTCGCGTGTTCCTCGACATGTAAAAAGCATATGACACCACATGGCGTTACGGCATCCTCAGAGATTTGTCAGACATGGGTATCCATGGCAACATGCTGAAGATCATAAAAAGCTACTTATCCGAACGAACCTTCCGTGTCCGTATTGGGAGTGTCTTGTCCAGGCCATTTATTCAGGAAACGGGGGGTACCGCAAGGTGGTGTACTTAGCTGTACCCTTTTTTATTGTTAAAATGAACTCTTTACGCTCATCGATCCCAAATGCCATGTTTTACTCTGTATATGTTGACGATGTGCTAATAGGGTTCAAATCGTGCAACTTCGCAATTTGTGAGAGACAAGTGCAGCTTGGCCTGAACAGGGTGTCGAAATGGACGATCGAAAATGGATTGAACCTGAATCCGCTTAAAAGCCGATGTGTCCTATTTTCAAGAAAACGAGGACTTGTCCCTGTCCCTAATATGGAACTGCACAAGCAGCTTGTACCTGTAAGCACAGAACATATGTTCCTAGGAATTATTCTTGATGCAAAGTTGACATTCATTTCCCACATTAAATACCTTAAAGACAAGTGCCTCCAAACGATGACCATTAAAAAACATGGTTGATCCCTCCGTCATAGGAATCGGTATAACACGAAAGTGAAACGTTTCCTTACAGAAGTAGTTGAATGTTTACTGTACATTGATATAAGATAGCTTGCACAACGTCTATTAATGTTTGACAGTTAGGGCACCGTTTAACGTGGATGCATCCACGTTGACGCTTGGTGGTACATATGTATCCGGACGACTAATGTCCACGATCAATGACTAAACAGGCCCTTGTGGTCATAGATGCTTGGGGTAGCTGTACGGTTAGAGCGGAATTAGATAAAGCGGTGTGACAGCCACAACAGCGCCACTGATTGGACGCCAAACTTGGGCTAAGGTCGCCTACTCGCAGCATGTTAGAGTTATATTGCACAACGCTGCCAGACCAGAGGGAGACGCAACGCGCGTCGTGTCTTCCCCGTTGGCCGGCTGCAATTTTTCGCGGGGCCAGAGAGGAACGCGGAGGTACAGCCACGCCAAGCACTCGCGTGTCGTAGAGCTATTTTTGGTATGGACGGATGCTATGAGCGAGGAAGACGCTGGGGGTAAGGTAGCCACCTGGCAGTGTGTTAATGCGTCGATAAAATTGTACTTTTCCTATTCGAAACGCGCCGAATGGGACGAACGCGTAGAAACGACGCTTTGAAAGTATTAATCGTGCATTTCACTGTCATAATGCATTACTTCACTTTACCAAAAGCACTGTGACAGGATAGTGGTAGATATAAAAGGCTTTTTTTTAAAGCCCACAGAGTATGTGACCGTGGCGCAGTGGATAGCGTGCCTGGCATCTCTCGTCGCCGACCAAGAGGTCGTAGGTTCGACTCCCGTTGAGAGAACTTTTTTTCTTTGTCTTCTGATCATGCGTATTTTTTCGACGTCATTTCCGTGACGGAAATACGTCACTCAAATCTTGGTGGACCCCGGCATAAAACACTTTCGTGGTAAAATCTTGTCGCACGCAACATGGGGCAGTGACAAGAAGTGCCTATTAAACCTGTACAGAAGCCTCGTACAAGCACGCCTAGGCTACGGTGCCGTGGTATACGACTCTGCTACACAAAGTGCCCTGAAGATTTTGGATCCTGTGCATCACTTGGGTATCCGTTTTTCCACTGTTGCATTCAGGACCAGTCCTGTACCGAGCCTTTACGTTGAGTCCAATGTGTGGTCATTGCACTTGCAGAGATCGTACACTAGTTTTATGTATTTTCTGAAAGTAAATTCAAACAGTGAGCATCCTTGCCACTCAACCGTTAACGATACTTCAGGTACAACTCTCTTTCGAAATAGACCTTCACTAAGAGAATATTTCTCACTTCGTGTGAGGAAACTCAGCCAGGAAATGGGTATACCACTTTTCCAATATCAACTAATGGCTCCAGAAACACCACCGCCAGCCTGGCAGTGGCAGATTGTGGATGGTGACACATCATTTCTTGAAGTAACTAAGCACGCCCCAGACATCCACATTCGAGCACACTTCTCAGAACTTCAGACTAAGTACTCTAACCCGGAATATTACCCAGATGCATCAAGGTCACATGCCGATGTTTCTTATGGAGTCATGGGACCATCGTTTTTATAATCTGATGTACTTCATCCAGACACAAGCATTTTCACCGCAGAAGCCTATGCAGTAATGTCGGCTGTGCGCCATATTATGAAAACAAACCTCCGGAGGGCAGTTATACTTGCAGACTCCCTTAGTGTTGTAAGATCATTACTGTCATTCAGGAAACAAAAGAACCCTGTACTACATCAGCTTTATTGATTCCTTTGTGCACTGTACAGGGGCGACCAGCATGTCACGATATGCTGGGTGCCAGGCCACAGAGGTATTCAGGGTAATGTCCTGGCTGACGAAATCGCTAAAGCGACTGCTACAAAACCCTGTAATCTCACCGCAGCTATCCCTACCATTGAAAGGTCGTGGGACACCGAAACTTCCAATAAACTACATCTTATTAAACCTCAGCTAGGCACATCTACACCAGCAACAAAATCACGATGAATTGACGTCCTGTTATGCAGGCTGAGGATAGGGCACACATTCGGTACCCATAGTTTTTTGCTAACTGGTAGTGAACCTCCTATATGTGGTAATTGCGGTGAAAGACTGACCGTCCTCCACGTTCTTTTGGAGTGTGGGCAGATCGAGGATCTGAGAAAAAAAATTACACCATCTCCCGCTAAAGGGAACCATGCGTAGATGTGAAGCAGCGGGCGCTAACGCTTACACTGGCGGCGGCGTTTACGCTGGCGCTCATCGCAGCGTTGCGCAGGAGAGAAAACTGGGGAGGCGCAAAGCAGGCAGTGATGGAGCAGTGTTTCCTACTGGAACATGCCAATCGCTGCTAATGGGCAATGAGAGATAGAAGGCTCCGGCTGGACACAGAGACACACACTCCGCTTTTAGTTAACGCGCACGCTGCGAATTTTTATTGTTCAACAACGCACAGGAGAAATCTCCCACCGGCACCACCTTGGAGGTCAAGATCCATTGCCATATATATGGGGTGGCCAGTGAACGGTTGTGCAGCGCGAGCAGTCGGTTTTTTCAACCAAGAAACTCGCTAGCAGACGCTGCCTGCGTCGGCGTCGCGAGGCGAGAGAAAGGGGAGCGTAGGAGAGGAGAGAGGGGGGTGACACGCATGCGCAGTGGGAGTGTGAACTCCGTGGGTAGGGATGTGTAGAGAGAGAGGGGGGAGCGTAGGAAGGAGAGGGGGGACGCGCATGCGCAGTGGAGGCGCGCGCGCTGCGTCATTTTCATACCGCGGAACTACCGTGGCGCCCCCCAGTGGAGTATGCAGCTGTCGCACCACCTGTCGTGCGCGCGGCTCCGTAGAAGATTTCTAGAAGAGAGAACGGGGGGGGGGGACCGTAGGAGAGGTGAGAGAGGGGGAGAGGACGTGGATGCGCTGTGGGGGTGTGGGACGTGGGAGCCACCAAGGAGGATTGGGAGCCACCAAGGAGGATTGCTGGAGTGGAAGCCAGCAAAAGTGAAGCCAGCTTTTGCCCACCAAAGATCTTCGAAACATGCTCTTTTCTGGTGGTGCCCACTTACAAATCAAGTGTCTTTGCCTTGTTAGTATAAATGCTACGTTAATTATAAAATAAAAGATAGTTGGTGCCGACGAAATAACATGTCGAGACGATTATTGGTAACTTAATCTCCAATAAAACTTGCCAAGAATTCGAGGCTTACCAAGGAAAACTAGTAACACAAACACACACTTCGAGCAGTATCTGAACCGAAAAAGCTGCTATGGTAAACTCGTTGGGCGTGCGAGGAAAACGCTCCATTTACTGCGACGAACGCCGACAGTTCATCTTGCCCCTAGTAAGATGGCTGCCGCAGCCGCCATCTTTTGGATGGCACGGCTTCACTCTTGCGCAATAATTTTCACTCCAGGGAGCCACTCAGTAGAGTAGAGGATTCCTAGAGGGGGGAGAGGACGCGCATGCGCTGTGGGGATGTGGGACGCCGGAGCCGCTCCGTAGAGTAGAGGATTCCTAGAGGAGAGAGGGAAAGAGGACGCGCATGCGTTGTGGGGATGTGGGACGCGGGCGCCGCTCCGTAGAGTAGATGATTTCTAGAGTAGAGAAAGGGGGTGAGCGTAGGAGAGGATAGGGGGAGGGGACCCGCATGTGCTGTGGGGGTTGTGGGACGCGGGGGGCCGCTCCGTACAGTAGATGATTTCTAGAGTAGAGAAAGGGGGTGAGCGTAGGAGAGGATAGGGGGGAGGGGACCCGCATGTGCTGTGGGGGGTTGTGGGACGCGGGGGCCGCTCCGTAGAGTAGAGGATTCCTAGAGGAGAGAAAGGGGGTGAGCGTAGAGAGAGAGAGGAGGAGCGGACGCGCATGCGCTGTGGTGGTGTGGGACGCGGGACGGACTAAGCCCCCCTCCAAACACATACAAGCAAGATCAAGGAATGGGGTCAACCTGGGCGACAGCCACCACCTTCCTAGCCATTGCTAAGCAGCCTCTCTGTGCTCTCGGCCATGACTCTGATGACTGTGGTAGTGGTTGACGGCCTTCATATTACTACTGTGTTCTGGTTTGAATAATGGGTGCTTCCCTACTTCATGAAAGTGGCCGGACGCCGGACGCGGGAGGGAGGGACGGACATAGCCCCAAGCATAAGTTGCTTCGCATCTAAAAGCATTTTCCTGTAGCTTACCATCAGCCATAGGTCGGCAAAATAAATGGAGCTCACTCAGACTCACTCAATAAATATATTTTTTCGCTTAGGACTCACTCGGACTCACACTCACCAAAATTTTGCTGAAGCAGACTCACTCGGACTCAGACTCACGAAATTTCTCTCCAACCAAACTCACTCGGACTCAGACTCACCGGTGTTTTCGTCATCCAGACTCACTCGGACTCAGAAACTTTTCCTCAAACGGACTCACTCGGACTCAGACTCATGAACATTTTCGTCAACCTGACTCACTCGGACTCAGACTCACCAAAATATATCTCAGCCGGACTCAGACTCACGAAAATATTACTCAGCCCGACTCTCTCAGACTCAGACACAGGAACATATAACGAAAATATAACTCAGCCGGACTCACTCACCAAAATATTTGTCAGCCGGATTCACTCGGACTCAGACTCACCAACATTCTCCTGAAGCGGACTCACTCGGACTCACAGACTCGCGTAACTTTTTTCTCAACTAGACATACTCGGACTAAAAATTAGCAGTATTCGATTTGGCCCGGCTCATCCAATAAATGTCGAAGGAGCGCCATAAAATAGCTGATGTATAGAATAACACATGTAAAGGGTTCACAAGTGCCAGGCAACCTTCAAAATATATGTATGATAGCTTTCAACATACAAAAAGAAGTTATTTCCCGTGCATCGCAATGTCTATCGTAAAGAGAAATTCAACGTTACACGCGATTTTTGCAATATTGACAATGTTTTCTTTAAATATAAGAATGGATCTACGGACCTTCGAGGAACATTAGATTTTCATTCCTGTTACCTTTGAATGCGCTATGCGCACGCGCCATTTGTTTTCAATGGGCGAGCGCGTACGGGCATTTTTGGCAGACCCAATTATAAATGAAGTCCTTTCTTACGCTTTGCCGTTCGAAGGCCTAACCACGCTACTTGGGAACGAAGAAAGCTTGACATTACGTTATGGCGCTTTTCTAAATACGTTCATGAAACTGCCAATGGTCTTGCAGTCGATTTACCGCTCATTGACGACGCGAAAAAGAAAATAATATGAGGCGGCCATCTTTTGCAGAATCTAGCTCACCACCCTTGAAAAATTTTGGAAACATGGTTATAGGTTGCATGGTTATGCCTCTCTAAAGTTTCGAAAACACCTGCCAAGATAGTCTAGTGGTTGTGGTGCTTGACTGCTGACCCAAACATCACGGCATCGAATAGTGGCCGCATTTTCGATGGATGACGAAACGCTTGAGCCATGTGTGCTTATATTTTGGCACACGTAATGAACCCCAGGTAGCCAATATTTCCGTAGCCGTCGACTACGGCGCCCCTCATAATCACATCATGGTTCTCGGACGTTAAACGCCAATAATTATTAGATGTGAAGCATCTTATGGCGAAGCTTAATCCGGTGGTGGTGTGCGGCGTGGCCTCCTTACTGCGCATGCGCAAACCCTTTAAAAAAATAAAAATAAAAAAAAACCTCTCCTCCCCCTCTCTCTCCTCTAGGCATCCCTCCCCGCGGCAACCACACCCTCACTGCGCATGCGCCTCCCCTCCTCTCTCCCCTCCTATGCTCCCCCCCTCTCCTCTAGGAATCCCTGCCTGGGCTCCCACTGCGCATGCGCGTCCCCCCTCTCTCACCTCTCCTACGCTCCCCCCCCTCTCTCCTCTAGGCATCCCTGCCCACAGCGTCCACACCCCACTGCGCATGCGCGTCCCCCCCTCTCTCTCTCTCCTCTCCTACGCTCCCCCCCTCTCTCGCCTCGTGACGCCGACGCAGGCAGCGTCTGCTAGCGAGTTTCTTGGTTGAAAAAACCGACTGCTCGCGCTGCACAACCGTTCACTGTCCATCGCGTATATATGGCAATGGATCTTGACCTCCAAGGTGGTGCCGGTGGGAGATTTCTCCTGTGCGTTGTTGAACAATAAAAATTCGCAGCGTGCGCGTTAACTAAAAGCCCACTGCGGGTCTCTGTGTACAGTCGGAATCTTCTGTCTCTCATTGCCCATTAGCAGCGATTGGCATGTTCCAGTAGGAAACACCGCTCCATCACTGCGTGCTTTGCGCCTCCTCAGTTTTCTCTCCTGCGCAACGCTGCGATAGCGCCAGCGCCAACGCCAGGGCCAGTGTAAGCGTTAGCGCCCGCTGCTTCACATCTACACATGGTTGCCTTTAGCGGGAGATGGTGTAATTTTTATACTAGTGTTTCGAATTATAGAAATGCTAAGTTCGGTTTTAGTCGATGTCATGCTTTCCCAAAGTGATTGCGGATAATAGAGGTTGGTATTTTACGTCACAAAGCCAAAATGTGGTTGTCAGAGACGCCGTATTGGAGGGCTCCAGATATTTCGACCACCCAGGGTTCTTCAACGTGCATCTTAATCCAAGTCCACGGGTTGTGACTGCGTTTGTTTCTAACAAGATATTTTTCTGAGCCGGCTAAGAACCAGTTGTAACTGTTGGTGACTACTCTATCTCGTGGATAATGTTAAAGAGTCGTATCAGTACCACGCTGGATACGGACACAAGGCAAAAGGAACGTGCATAGGCGCGCCGATGAGAGCCGGTCAGTGTGTTCAAAGGTATGGTCGAAGCTTTTTGCATGGTCTGGTACAGACCATGCAAAACGAGGTGGCAATTTTCTGCTTTCCAAAAACCCCAATTGCTGACAGTCAAGCCGATTGCAAGAATGCCGTATTGAAAGGTGGGGACGCGGACGCCACTTCACAGTGATCGTACTAGTCCCCAGAAAGGACCGTAATATTCATTTCTAAGAACAAAGTTACTGGACAAGGTGCTGAACTGACAACTGGAGGGTTTACTACAAACCGGACGCAATAAGTTCCCATAGCTAACCCTGCGCTATCAGAAATTTTATTTCTTTTTATTTTCACTGCGTCGCTATTGTATCTACCCTTAATAACTTACTATTTCTATTGTTTTTACTTCGATCTAACTGCTAATCTCTTACGCATTCTCAAATGCACAGCTCCCCTCTGTAACTCCTTCTGTCCTTCAGGGTACCATTAAATGAATAAATGATTGAGGAGCCTATTTTCAGCGGGTAAATGGGGCAGCGGAGGTTGCCATAACGTACTGTTTTTCTTTGCAGAATAACAGACTGATGGACAATTGGTGTGGATTCATAATGACATCTAGTGATTCATGAAACATATGAGAAATGCGCTAATTTGTCTCCCATGAGGGGACACTGCTCAGCGACTCATGATCGAAAGCCAGTGCTACAACGAATACAAAATGAGTGAGATGAAGGCAGGACATGCGCTTTTTTTTCTTTCCTGCTTCAAATGCTACATTCTTGAAAGATGCAGGGAGGGGGGTAAGGAATGGAGAGCAGTGCTCGAGTCTCATATATTTACGAGACCGCTCCTTATCTTCATACCAGCGCATACTTCTCCCCCCTCCCCCCCCTCTATCTTCCCATTGAAGTTCTGAAACAAAATTTTGAAGGCTATATAATATGTGGGATAGATTTGTGTATACACACGCGCATCATCCACGAAATATCAACAGATAATGTAGCCTAGGACGTATTTAAAATAGGTTTTAAAGTTCCTATCGCCCTACTGCCGCGAAACGTGCCTTCGTTTATTGTGTAAACAACCAACCACCCGCTGCGTCACGAGTTTAAATATAAAACTCTAACCAAAATCACCAATCGTCGCCACAGCAGCGGATAGAAGAACCTCTGCACCAACGGCTACACAAAGGCGTTTATTCGCAGAGCCCTCCGTAAGAGAAAAGACGGGGGAAACGTGACACCAATGGCCCCGCAACGGCGCCGCGTGTCGATCCCCCTACATTGCGGGCGCCAGCGAAGCAATAGCCCGTATACTGAGAAAGGCAGTGGTCGACGTTTCCCACAAGCCATCCACCACCATCGGCAGTTTCATCCCTCGGCCCAAAGACAGCGCATCTGCGGAAAAAGCGCAGGGCGTCGTGTACCAGATCACGTGCGCCGACTGCCCCGCTTCCTACATTGAGGAAACCAAGAACTTCCATGAAAGAATGCGGCAGCACAAGAATGACCTCCGTGACTTGAACAGCGGACGGAGCGAAGTGACAGAGCACTGCTAGCGGTTTGACCACCATACCAGTCCCGACGTTGCGGTGATTTTGGAAAAAAAACACAGCATATCCACGGAGTGAATGATGATGAGTGGGCGAAGCTGCGGAGGTTCATCGGTAAACCGTGAATCTTCCGTGAATTCTGCCCGGTACATTATCACCGACGTGAGATCAGGCGCATTTATACTAAAGGGTCGGTGAAAGTTATGGTGACTGAAGCAATCATGGTTACACCGTGAAATCTTCAGTGGTTTCGCCCAGAAGTAATCAAAGCGATAGTGCGTGTGAAATTTTATTCAAACTTCAACGACCGGTCGTCGTCCATAGTCCGCCAAGCAGCACGATCCGGCAAGCGCACTCGTACGGTGGTCCGCGCAATGGAAGAGCAGCTGCACCGCCAACGCCATCTAGCGTACCTTCACCCAACCGCCATATTGTACGCATGTCTATAGGACAGAGCCCTCTCGGAAACGAGACGAGAACTGGAGATGACGGCCCCATATCCACGGAGTGAATGATGATGAGTGGGCGAAGCTTCGGAGGTGCGTCGGTAAACCGGTAATCTTCCGCAAATTCTGCGCAGTACATCATCAACGACGTAAGATCGGGCGCATTTATACTTAAGGGTCGATGAGAGTCATTGCGACTCGCAGCTCACTTTAATTTTACATGTACGTTGTGAATTTTTTGATTGTTTAATCACGCACAGGAGACATCTTGGAGGTCGAAATCCAGTGCCTACTGGCTACTCAGGATGCATGGATCACCGAGGACCGCCGAGGTGATGCCATAAGGAGCTTCGCCCCTATATATATATTCATCATATACAAGTACCGCCATCTAGCGGACATTCCAAGAACTAAAACAAGAGGTGGCTACCTACTACATACATAGAGGACGCATGACCCATGGCTTAAGGAGCTTCGCCCCTAAAAGAAAGGGACCTTCGCCAGCGGCCCCTCCTCGATTCCTGGTTCCTTGAGCAGACAGCGGGAAACATCAACCACACCACGGGGGCACTGCCCTCCCTTTACTGCCAGGGCTTGCGACGACTCACGGCAAACAATCCCGCCTGGCAAGAAGGCGTTGCACATCTCGGGCCTTCTCACCCCTGAACAAGAAGCCGATCATGCTTCGAAACGTCGCGGTTTCATAAAATAAATTTTGGCTGGAGTTTTCTCTTTTCTCCAGTTTTCTGTTATCCCAACCAGACAGACTTCTGCCGAATGTTCACTTTTGAAAGAATAGAGATATTTGTGTTGCAGGCCCCAATCATGACTTCTTTTGCGCAAAACGTACACGGACACAAGGAAAGAGGCAGACAACACGGGCGCAAACTCACAACTGATTTATTTTAACAACGAAATGCACTTTTATCGTCACGTAACACAAACGCCCCCCACCGGTGGACTCAGAAACACACGAGATAAACTAAACAAACTTATTCAATCTGGTGTATAAACACCAGGTTGAGGGAGCATGACTCTGCATTACGTAGTTCAGGACGAACACATCTGGTGGATCACTGCAGTTCTTGCGGGTGCTCACCAATTTTCACAGACACAAAGATTCTGTCAACTCAAAGGCAAAAAATTAACAGAGAGTTGATTGAAGCATTCTATATTAGAAACATGGGAGAAAAGTGTGTTAGCCAAGCTTCCGTCACATTGTCCGATAAAGAATTCGACTTCATGAAAAGCACGTGCATCAATCCGTCTACAGATGAGTGAACTCCCCCTAATATTTTGGTTGTGTGTGCTTTGGTTCTTATCATGACGTTGCGCTGAATAAGTTTGTTTAGTTTATCTCGTGTGTTTCTGAGTCCACCGGTGGGGGGGCGTTTGTGTTACGTGACGATAAAAGTGCATTTCGTTGTTAAAATAAATCAGTTGTGAGTTTGCGCCCGTGTTGTCTGCCTCTTTCCTTGTGTCCGTGTAACTTTTTTGCGCAAAAGAAGTCATGAATGAGTACCAACTCGCCCAACTTTCAGTACTGTTGCAGGCCCCAAGCCTAGAGTGTCGAGCTCGTTGCTTCGTTTTGTACTTTCTTTGCATTCCTTGGGGGGTATTAGGAGCTCGAAAGCAAGGTACGAGAAACGAGCCTGGGAAACGCCCGTTCCATGAAGCTTTTTGCCGTGTGGCTTGGACGAACACAATGACGGCTGAGGGACCACCGAAAGTGCTTCGGCGCGTCAACGCTGTCTATGAATGGAAAGGTGTTTGAATAGGAAAGAAAAGAAAAAAATACGAAAAAAAACGGGTTTTGCTTGAGTCGGCAAGGACTGAACTGCAGGCGTGCTGGGAAAATATGGCAGCAATATCTCCCAAAGAGAGTCTAGAATTCGAAGAGGTCACTAAAGTTTAAAAGCTTTTTGAATTTCCGAGAGGTAACAGAATTCTTTGACCACATTACAGCCCGAATAAATTTGTTTGTGCAAGTGATGAAGCGTCGCGTATGGCATAAATGGTGTGTTTCTACCCCCTTCCTCCTTGAAATCCAGTCGCTACAACTTTCGAGGTACCACGGGGGCAAGCTTTATCTAGCCACTTTAAATAACGCAGCCGCTGTTTAATTGGTAGCGAATGACATGACGAAAGCCGATGGTCTGTGTCGTCGCTACATTTTTAACAAAGCTTGAAATTCGGTGAGATGGTGCATAGCTAGAGGGAAATTTTTGAGCGCGAAACAATGCATTCACAAGGCATTCAAAAGCGCCCCTCCTGTCTCTCTCGTACTTGTGAATGTCTTGTTTGGCGCTCAAAAATTTCCCAACTGCCACATTTATTCATGGAAAAACCGAAGCGGCATCTAAAGACACTAGCGGTTCAATGCAACAGAGAGCGAAGGGGCGGTCTATGCTCGCGAATCGTGCTGCTTTGTCGTATATGAATACACATGAATGATGAAGCTCGAACATTGCACTCATTCTCCGTTGATTAGGTACACAATTGTAGATCAAAATCAATGTGGATCACGATATCGCTTAATAAAAGTGGCCTGGAGTTGTCCATGTGTCAGAACATGCTGCACAGCCCACTTACATGCCCTCGTATATGAGGGCGTGGACAGCTTGATAATTTGAAAAATAATTTCTAGGGCTTTACAAGACGGTACATCTATACGATTACAAGGCACGCCATAAAAGGAAGCTATAAATATTTGTAACCATAGGTCGGCAAAATAAATGGAGCCCACGCAGACTCACTCAATAAACGTTTTTCGCTTAGCACTCACTACGACCCAGGCTAACCAAAATTCTGCTGAAGCGAACTCACTCGGACTCAGACTCATTAATATTTTCTTCAACCGGACTCACTCGGACTCAGACTCATTAATATTTTCTTCAACCGGACTCACTCGGAATCAGACTCACCAAAATTTTGCTGAAGCAGACTCACTCGGACTCAGACTCATGAAATTTCTCTCCAACCAAACTCACTCGGACTCAGACTCACCGGTGCTTTCGTCATCCAGACTCACTCGGACTCAGACTCACAAACATTTTCCTCAAGGAGACTCACTCCGACTCAGACTCATCTGGGTATAACTCAGCCGGACTCACTCGGACTCAGACTCACCAAAATATAACTCAGCCGGACCCACTCGAACGCAGACTCACCAAAATTTTTCTCAAGCGGACTCACTCGGACTCAGACTCACCTAAGTATAATTCAGCCGGACTTACTCAGACTCACGCCTCAATCTGAGTCTGAGTGAGTCTGAGTGAGTCGACTCATGAGTGAGTTTGCCGACCTATGCCATCAGCACATACCATTAAACCCAGCAATGTTTCTTGGCACAGAACCTCTCTGTGACACAGAGTCCCTTCTAAGCTTCCTCAATGACACTCGTTCCTTGGAAGTTATCGGTCCTCGAACCTCGTAGCACTGCCTCGTTCTTGAGGCTACTGTTACGAGTTTAACATATGTATAGCACATGCCTCTGCACCCTTGTGTGCAAGGGCTTTGATGAGGCAATTGTGCTCGCTTACAGACCTGTGCTTTAGTCCATCACCCCCTTCAAAGCAATCCATCTGTACATAGCACATTCCACCGATCATTGCCATCATTTTATTTGATATAAGTATTTTTACGACATGCTTTGCGATTTGTTTTTAGGCCACTATACAGCCATACTTCATCTACCATGGCGCTCTTTGGCCAAGCCTGGCCCTTGCGCCATTAAAATGCATATATCATCATCATCAAATGTGATTTAAACATATAAGTCCAACTGAGGTTGCGAAAGGAATGTTTGAATCTGTTCCTAAAGTCACGATCTTTTAATTTCCATCAGCAGCTCTTGCCACGTACGTTCCACTTCTCGGTCCCTTGGAACTGCAGTCTCAAAATATACTTCTAATGCAATGATTTAAAATGCGTCAAAAATTAACGTTTGACTTTTGGTTCAAACAAAGTAAATCCACTTTTTGCGCAATGTTTTGTTGAATAACTCTTTCAGTTGCTTTAAAAAGCAAGGTATATGTGCTAATTTTTGATTGTTTATAAAGAATAGTACAGTTGTCAGACATACAATAGGGTGTTTGTAACGATATAGCACACAGATTATAGATATAATGTTTTAAAAACGAGAAACAGGTGCACAGTCAACAGTTTCCACTATTGTCGTAAAGAAAATGGAGGACAAAATTGAAAAACAGTCTCGAAAAACGAAATTCCGCTTGAAAGATGAGTCCCATGCCTGTGTCCCGCATTTATTCGAAGGTTATGCAATATAGGCAATAAGAGTAGGTATTTAAGTATTTGAATACGGGCATACAATAAAAAAGCATGGTTGATCCCTCCATCGTATTAATCGGTATAACACAAAAGTGAAATCTGTCCTGACGCAATTAGTTGACTGTTTTTTGTACACTGATATAATAGAGATTGCACAATAACTTTTGGTGTTTGGCAGATATAGCACCGCTTCATATGACGCGATGACCGCAATGTCTCCCCTTAGCCTGGACGTGTTTTCTCACAGGGTGAGCTGGGAACGCGGCCTGACGAGCAGGCCAGCGTCGGAGAGCTATTTTTTAAAATGGATGGATGCTATGGGTGATTCTTGGGCTAAAGCTGCCACCTCGCGCAGTGTTAAAGAGGGGCCCTGCAACCCTTTTTGAGCATGTTTAGAAAACGCTGCCGATCGGTGGTCGAGGTTCCCGAGAACGCGCGAGCCAAATATAGCGCAGCACGCAGCCTGGAATTCACAATAAATTCTCAAAGTCAGCTAAAATTGCTTACTCTTCTCTCGACAAAGGACGCTACAAGCTCAAAAATCACTCGTCAGAGCCATTGTATCAGCCATTGGCTGGTTTAAACATGGCGCGCTCTGTCGTTACTGGGGCCGCCGCGGGAGGCCGAGACTTGGCCACGCGTCCGTGCGCGATCGCACTGAAAAGCCGTGTATTTCAATAAAAAAAAGAAAAAAAAGTGCTGAAGGTAACGAGGTGGGCGTGACGTATTTTCTTTCGCCGTGCCATTCCTCCTTGCTTAGCTTCCAGCGCTTTTGTTGGGACGAGAGGAGAGAGAATGCAATGGCAGCGTGCGACAAATCCTCGTAAATCCGCTCGTACTGGACGGATTCTAAAAATTTAAGCGGTGGCGAATTCGTGAGGCAACAGGCTGCTGTATTAAATCCATTTCATGGCTACTTAGAAAAGTGTTGCAGGGCCCCTTTAAAGCGTTGACAAATTTACCCTTCTTCTTTTTGAAATGCGCCGAATGCACGACGGTAGCAACAGTGCATGGCCGGAGACATTGAGAACTTCCTCCATGGCCGCAGTAAATCGCGGCGGCCAGACGTTACTTCATTCTGCTGTTTCCCGACGGCCCCACCATGTCTACAACCAAATGCACTGTGAGAAGAAAGTGTGAGGATAAAAGGCGCGTTGGTGTAGCCTCCTTTATGAGGTCGATGCTAGCGCATTGGGTTAAGCAATCGCCAGCTATTGTTGCGGGCCGAGATGTCGTGGGTTCCACTCCCATGATCGGTAGTTTTGGTTGCAATTTTAACACGAAAGTGTTTTATGCCGGGGTCCACCAAGACTTCACTGACGTACTCCCGTCACGGATGTGACGTTCTTAAAATTTACATGAACAGAATACAAAGAAAGAAAACAGAAGAAAAAGTTTCACAAATTTGGGTGACCCGGTAGTCGAACCCAAGACCTCTCGGTTCGCGGTGATAGAAACCGGGCGCTGAACCAACTGCGCCACAAACGCATTTGCGAAAAGCTATTCAGACTCGCCTTATATATATCACGGTCCTTCTCCATGTGCCAGCGCTCTTGGTTTGTTGGGGCGGTGCCGCCGGCTACGAGCGCAGAACAGAAGTACTGCAGTATGACACTAGCGAGCACCGACAGTGAACACTTCTCTAATCTCAGCACTACGGCGCCTCGATGCCGGCATTCGAACGGACGCTGGCATCAATACGCCCTACCAATGCCATTTAAGCAGCGTTGGCCCTACTGAGCACAGCGGAGCGTGGCCTGCGCAATCAGATCCGATGTTTCTGAAGTTAATTTCGGAGGCCACGAACAGAGGCTGTAACTGCGACGCGCTATACGCGCTGATTTGACTCTGTGACGACGCAGTTACTTGCTTTGTCTTTCGCGTTGTGCTAGCGTGTGCAGCTTCCATATGCACCAACGGTGCTTCTCCGCCGTCTGCTGATACGAATGCGATGTCCCTGACTACGAGAACTGCTGCATTAAGCGCCGCCGAAGGACAACGGCGTCGACGGACGAATGTCGCGCAAGTGAGTTTGGTGCAGCGAGGGACACGCCAGTGAGGAGCGGGAGGCCTTCGCGCGTTCACGGCTCAAGCTGAGAACTCTGCCTCTCACGTTTCCGAAGCTGAGCGCATCGTGACCCAGCTGGTTGCCTTACAAACACCGAAGCAGAAGCGAAATGATCGTATATACTTTCGCCGAAGCTACCCACCAGCCGGACGCTGCTCGCTAACACGACGCCGCATGCCAAGCACATTTACAGGACGGTCACCGACCCTTAAACATGCAGCTTTCGCTGCAGCGGACCGTAAGTTCACAAAACGATTTAGTGAAATTCCGTTGCACGGTTTGCGAACGCGTGTGGTTGATGTGTGATTTGCGCGATGCTCCGGTGCGTGCAATGCAGTGTCTCCAGAATATGTATCCCGGTCGCGAGTCGTTGGTTGTGATGGAGATGTGTCACCACGCACCAACATGGGTGCATCAATGTTTAAGGGTGTTGTAGCCACTGAACACCAACAGACATTATATATCAATGTGCAATAAACATTCAACTACTTCTGTGAAGGCATGTTTCACTTTCGTGTGTTATACCGATTCCTATATCAGAGGGATCAAGCGCAATTTTTTTTTCATTACCCTCCCATTACGTAAATTTGGCTGACGTATTCGTCAAAATCTTGGTGGACCCCGGCAAAAAACACTTTCGCGTTAAAGAAGCATTTACCTTGCAGCAATATTTGACATGTGCGTTTGGTAATGAACGGCTCTGCGAGAGTGAAAGGCGTTCCGCCTTTTATGCAAAAACGTGTGTCAGTACCTTGCTGAGGAATTTTATCTATGGATGTATCGTAATTTATGCAAATCCAAAGGGCGGGAAACGCAAAGCACGACAACATTCTATTTTGCATACTTCCGTACTCGAAGGTCTCTATATATCTGAGTCCTCATGGACGCAGTGTCCTAAATGGTGCTGAATGAACAGTGAACAAATATCGACTTCATCACTTATTTAAACACACATTGTTGCATTGCGGTATGGCAAAATCGTCGTTTCATGATACTTAACCCTTTTAGGCGCTACCTATGAAAAACTGCCTCTAAATGTGTCAAATCGATACAACGTTCTTTCAATCGCCAAAATTTTCTTCCCGGCTTACGCGCCTCCATCGCATGTGTATTCGCTTAACACGGGCCTTTTGCGCCACGTGTAAGAAAGACCCGGAGGCATCAGTCTTCCAAGTGTTAGCCCTAGCAAGCTTCTCGCTCGACTCGGCGCGACCCTTTGCTCGACGAGAGGGTGCGCGAGACACCAGCCGTTTGTGACGTGACTATAAGCATGCCTGGAGTTCACGGTGGCTGCAACAGTGTATATTTCACAGCAGCCCTCAGATGTAAACACGTAGAAACCATGTGGTTTTCATAACATCGACGGTCTTAAAGAAGCACACATTGTTGTTGCATACACGTGGGTGTTTTCTTTTTGCTAACGCTTGTAGTGGGTGCTAGGGCACCGAATATGCAAGACTGTTCTTGCTTCCTTATATATTCTGTCCGCCCCGGTGGATCAATGGCTAAGGTGCTCGGCTACTGACCCGAAGGTCATGGCGGTCGCATTTCGATGGATTCGAAATGGTTGAGGCCCGTGCACTGTGCGATGTCAGTGCACGTTAAAGAACACCGGATGGTCGAAATTTCTGGAGCCCTCCACTACGGCGTCTCTCATACTCATATCGTGGTTTTGGAACGTAAAATCCCAGATATTATTATCCTTATATCTTCTATGAACTGCTCCTATGGCTCACCTTGGGCTTGTTCTTGTTTACAAAATGCGTATCGTTCGTGCAAATCATTTAGCGGTGAAGTACACTATTCACCGAATTTTTAGGGGCGAAGCTCTTAAAGCCGGTGTTATGTCCCTGGCGCAGTGTACACTAGATGGCGATGACGATGACGCTGGCACCATGTCAGCGTCATCGGCTGTACGCTAGTTCGCATTGCTCCCGCTAGAGGCGCAGCTGTGCTGCCGCGCTAGTGCGATGACGATGACGCTGTCATCATGTCAGTGTCATCGGCTGTGCTGTAACTGAAAGGGCGCCCGCTAGATGGTGTGCCGCCATCTTAGCCGGGCGCTCAGTCAGCTACTCTACACAGCTACTCATCATGAACACCCCAGAGGCGAAAGCAGCGGCGCAGCTAGTCCCACACATGGTGTCCCGTTACGATCTCTGGTGCAGCTCGTACGACTGTAAGCGTCCTACCACCATTAGAGGGACCTGTATCGACATTGCCACGTACTTCACTGACCACAAAGCTGTAATCTTCAAAGGAAAACTGGTCACAGAGCTCATTGGGAACAACCCTTCTTTGTGGTCCGTAAAGTAAAATATCATTAGGATCATTGTGTGTCATGTCTTTACATGATTTGTCAGCGAATGTTTCCTGGTTTTACCGATAAGCGTTGGAGCTTCGCGCCACTCATCAGCATTCACTTCGTGGAGATGGCCTAGGGTCTTTTTTTATCGTTGCTTAAAGTGCTTGTCTTTGATCAAACTGAATAATAATATTGCCACGCGCGTTTCTTGTATCAGTTATACTGCATTCGGTTTCCACCCATAAAAGACTGTCAGCAATGCTCGGTGCAGACCACACCTCAGTGTTCGAGAAGCTTCGCGATTGTGGAGAACATCTTCGTTGAGAACATCGTCCTTCGACATGGTGCTCCAGAGGTACTCATCACCGACAGAGGAACGGTGTTTAATGCTGACCTAACCCAGGCGATCTTGGGATACAGCCAGACAAGCCACCGCCGGACCACCGCGTACCACCCACATACCTACGGCCTAACCGAGCGTCTAAATAAGACCATCGCCGACATGCTAGCCATGTATGTCGACGTCGAACACAAGACGTGGGAGGCCATCCTTCCGTACGTGACCTTCGCATACAACACAGCCATGCAGGATACGACACAGATGACGCCGTACAAGTTGGTCTACGGAAGCAACCCGGCAACGACGCTCGACGCCATGCTGCCCAACGTCGCTGACGAAGAAAACGTCGACGTCACCGTCTACCTTCAGCGCGCTGAAGAAGCACGACAACTCACCCGTCTCCGCATCAAGAATTAATAGACGACCGACAACCGCCGCTACGATCTCCGACAACGTTTCGTGGAATACCAGCCCGGCGACCGGGTTTGGGTGTGGACGCCGATACGCCGACGTGGACTTGGCGAAAAACGTCTTCGGCGATACTTCGGTCCATACAAGGTGCTTCGACGTCTTGGCGCTCTTGACTGCGAGGTTATGCCAGACGGCATTACGAACTCTCAACGGCGTCGAGCGTGACCTGAAGTCGTCCATGTTGTGCGCCTCCAGCCGTTTTACGCGCGTTAGAGAACCTGAAGACTGTACTTCTTGCATTATTATTGTACTTTCCTACTTGTACTTCTTGTTTATTGTACTTTCTTGCTTTAGTATTGTATTGTTGCATGAATATTTTCCCCCCCGTCTTCTATTTTAAGCATCGAGGCGATGCTTTTTCAGAGTGGGGCATTGCCACGCGCGTTTCTTGTATAAGTTATACTGCAATCGGTTTGCACCCACAAAAGACTGTCAGCAATGCTCGGCGCAGACCACGCCTCAGTGTTCGAGAAGCTTCGCGATTATAGTAGGTTGTTTTGTTAAGCTTGCACGACCACCAGTGATAAGGCTGCAAAGTTCGACGCGGGCTGTATAAAAGACGGCGCGTCCCAACGATGATCAGTTTTTCGACGGCTGGCGCTCTGTTCGCCGATATCAGTGTACAGTGTGCATTGCTTGCTGTAATTTGGCTTTCAGTTTCGCGGCCACATGTTCGGCCAAATAAAGAGTTTAGTGTTCGACACGCCGACTGCTGCCTTCGTCAACGTCACGATCACGTGGCGATATTGTTGTACGACGATTTATTACGAGGCAGCGACATCTTAAACAGTCGAGGCACCACCGGCCTCGGACGACCGTAGATGATGGACGAAATTTCAGAAGACCCAAATGATGGCTAAACATTCCTTTTCTGTGATGGAGTCGTTTCTTTCTGCCTTTGTTATTGTGCGACTGGCATACGCCGCAAAGTACTCGTCGTAGCCGTCTTTCCGTAGCGCTAGGATTGCACGAAGGCCGATGCCGCTGGCGTCCGTATGTACAGTCGCGGCCACTGTTAGATGCAACACTTGCACGCAGAGCATGTCTAGATTTCATTTTCTTGCATAAAAACAAGGGTTTAGATTTTCATAAGGTTACTGGTGGTTGACAACTCATACTCTTTCCGACAAACTAGTAAAGCGCACGTTCAATGTTTTCCCATCCACTTGCAGTTAGGGGGTCAGCAATAAGAAAGGTGGTCATTCGATTGTTGCATCTAACAGTGGCCGCGACTGTACGTCTGTAGGCGCTTGGGGATCGTAATAACGGAGGATCGTTGGCAATGTCAGTAGGTGACGCAGTCACTTGAAGGCTTTGTCAAACGAGGTTGACCACGCAGAGATGCCGTTCCTTACGGTAAGTAAACTGGTCAGTGGGGGGTGTAGAGTAGCAGTCTAGATCATGCTATCACTCAGGCCGACCTCTCTTCATTTCTGTAAGTACACCTCTCTCTCTCTGGTCAGTGGCACTATGAAGCTTGCGAAATTGAGCTAAAAACGCCGGAAATAAGAGCAGAGCCACATGAAGGTACGGAGTGCCTTAAGAGTAGTGGGCTTTGATAACTCTGCGACCGCTCGAAGCTTGGCTGGGTCAGGAAGAACTACACCCTTTGATACAACATGCCTTAATATTATTAACTTACAAAACTGCACTTTTTGATGTTCAGTTGGAGGCCAGCAGAAGAGATGCAGATCAGTATCTCACCCAAGCGAATGTGGTGCGCTGGAAAATCGGCCGAAAACACTGTTTTTTCGCACTCATTTTGAGCCATGGGTACTTGTCAATAGCCGGAGCGAAGATCAAGAGATGAGAAGCACTCCGCGCCCAGCAAGCAGTCGAGGGCGGCATCTATCCGGGGCAGCGGCTAGACACCCTTACGAATAATCTTACTGAGCCGACAATAATCTACACAAAAGCGGATTGACCCGTCCTTCTTGCGTACCAGCTCCACAGGAGACGCCCAGGGACTGTGGGAAAGGTGTCTGACGCTGTAAAGAACAAAGACAGACGGTATGCCTGCCTTCTTCTTCCACCTTTAATGCTCCACTCCTCGAATGATCATAGTTGGCGCGCCGTTCCGAGACCGTCTTCGTCTTCCATTTTCAACATCTTCCCGCCCGCGAAAAAGAAGTAAAAAGAAACGGATGGCACACAAGCCAAAAGAAAAGGATAGCACAATAAAAATTCGACAGACCCCACGCACCTTGGGAATCGATGTTATGCGAAGCATGCGGAGGGAAGGTGACTTATAATTTTTTTTATTCAGCGAAACGTTACGAAATGACGCCAGAGATATCTACAAATGTTGCACGCACTAACATGTTGAACAACCGTATATATTTTATTTAACCAGTTGTTTACAGTTGCGTAACGATGCCAACAGCAACATTGGTATTAGCAACACCAGAAGCGGTGCGCTGATGTATACCGCTTGTGGTTTGCAAGAATGGCAGCCCTGCATAGTGCTACGTAGACAAATCTCACTGGATGGCGCTTAAGTACAATGGACGCTAACCCGATGTGATGCCCGTGTCATTGGAGTACAGATGTAATGTTTATAAAATTAGATAGGCAACACTGCAACCACAATTGACGTTTCATCAACATTGCATCCATCACAGATGTTTGGCACAACGAAGGTCCGTCAGTTGTTGGACTGTCATTCTTCACGATCTGAGTCTCGGGGATGGTTAGGCCTCGCACATCAGCTTCAGCCAAAGGCAGCGTCACGAAAGTACTCCAGGGTACAAATGCGGTCAAGAATTCGTGAAATCCGCTTCGTCTCGCCTCTGAAGGCCGTTTCTGCCGGGTTTCACGGCAGAAAAATGTAAAGAGCGAGCCGCCGTCTCCATGGTGAAGCCCCCCCGCCGACCTCTTCTTTTCTCGAACAGCGTTGATAATCTTAATGGTGATACTACCACTCCTCGTCGTCTAAAGAATATTAAACACCGGCATGACTGCGCTGCTTACGTGTGGTCAGTCTGTGATTGCATGTTCGGTTAGTCTATGTCTCGCCCGTTCTGGGTATAACGTCGTGTCTCTGGAGGTCTTCGCGGGCTCTTACTCTCGTTGGTTTCAGGCATTTTTGGGCTCTCACACGTGAAGACCTTCTTTTCTTTCTTTTCGTAAATTTCTTTCCTTTCAATGCCGTTATTCTGTCGCTTCAAGCTGCCAGGTGCTTTCACTTTGTCCTTGTTTCCCTCACCCTGTGAGCATGATTGCTGCGCCTCTTCGACTGTATACTACGGAAGTACCCTCTCTCCTTCTGGCTTTCGGTTCCGGTGGCAGAGATCGTGATTCGTGCGGCCGATAGTGATCTACACGTGTAATGTACAATAGTATTTGCCTGCTTGTTCTCTCAATAGGTTCCATTTTTTTCCTTCAGCTTTGGTCCTTTGGTCTTCGTGACACATGTTTGACGCTGTTAACGCAGGCGAGTTCGATGTGTCATGTGCTTTAGTTAAAGAATCACTGGAAATGTTCTTCAGGGCTCCCACAAACGACAGACGCTAGATCATCAAGTCCTAAAACGTTATTCCTGGCCCAATTGTTGGAGCGTATTTCAGAAAATTTCTGCTCAATCAGGGCTAGCCTTTGAGGAGTAAAGACTTGTATGTCCACGGGTCCTCATTCTTTATATTTGGTGCCAAAACCCGAGAAACTCGGCAAAATGCACAATATGATTGCGCGTTCCGCACCTGTAGCAGAGCTCACAGCCTCGCAGAATGCACGGCTGAGATTTCCGCCGAAGAGAAAAGAGCCAGGTAGCGCAGTGCTCGCTGCTGCAACAGGTGCCGAATGCGCAATCATGTTGCGCGTTCCGCTCCATGGTTTTTAAGCGCCGCGCAAATTCAAAGGCCGTTTCATGATGACACTTACGAGGACGCCGACGGCTGGCACGACCACTACATTCAAATGGTCAGCTTAAACGAGTGGGACAAACATTAGAGCATTGGCTATATTTACTTCTACCTGGAGGATAGAGCGCATTCAGTTGGTAAACCGTGAAGCTATCGTGGCAGCCTGACCAGAATGTTTCACTAAGTGGCAGAATTTCTTTCGATGATCTGAAATGTACTTATGGGCCAGTTGGGTGATCATTATGACTTATGGTAGAGCATACCGAGTGAAACGATGAACACGAACACTAAAAGCGAACACAAGCGCTGAAGATAGTCAACTGACTTTTATTACACAAAAAAAATCGCTTAGATCGGCACTAACATTAAATTTCAAAAACAATATGTGCCCTTCATTCGATTTCTCGGTATGCATAGGTCTTCTTAGCCAAATTTGAATGGCGTCGGTTGCGTGGAGGAGGACGAATAAACTTTATTTTGACCAGCAATTTGAGTGGCGTGGCCCAGGCCTCCCGCGTGGGGACGTCGAAGAGGCAGGACCTCGGTTGCGTGGAAGTTATTTTATTTCGACGGCAAAGAGCGTACGAAAGCTCAACAGAAAATTGAGTGCCCTGCGACATCGACACTAGTGCTACGTGTTCGGTGTGAAACATTCCACACATACCATCCTGAGTGACGATGCGCTAGTAGCGATGACGTCTACGATCCGAGTGTTCTTATCGTGGCGCCGACGCCTAGAAATGCCCCCATTCTTCTAGTCTGATCTTCGACGCACCGATTTGAACGATTTCATGCACTTACAAGACGGAAACCACCAATAAATGAAAGGCGAAAGAAAAGAGCATGATTCGGCGTGTACTCGTCAGTCAGCATGTCGGGGAACCGTTGTGAGTTGCACTCGTCTGGTTGGAAGCGCAGAAAAAGCGAAATGAGTAGTGTGTCGTTTTAGATGCGAAGCATCTTGGAGCGGCGCTCAATCCGGTGGTGTGCGGCCTGACCACCCTTGCTGCGCATGCGCCAACTCTCCCCCCTCTCCTTGCGTTAGCGCGAGGAGGTGGGAGGAGGTGGGGTGGAGGAGGTGGCGTGAGCGCTGCGTCTGCTTCCTTTCTCCTCTCCCGTTTCTCTCTCTCCGGCGCAGCTGTGCGCTCGTATATAATGCGACGCGGGCTCGCTCCGTTGCACTCTCCTTCGCAACGGTGCTATGGATGTCAACGTTGGCGCCAGTTGTAGCGGCATCGGTAACGTAAGCTGCAACGGCAGCGCAAGCAGCGTAAGCACCACCGCTGATACACAACTCCACACACAAATAAATCATACACGGAAACATACAAATGGAAACAACAAATGGAAACACAAGTGAACACCAGCGCTGCTTGGCATGCCCACATGGTTGCCTTTAGTGGGAAATGGTGTAATTTTTTGTTATTTATTGATAAAAATGGCAATGCTTCCACTTAGACGAGCAAAACTTGAAACAGCGAAACTGGACGATTATGAAGACTCATCAGGTTGCGTTTAGGTTGGTTCTCGGCCTTAGCTAGGTGATGCAGGTTCTAGGTTTCTTCTCGGTTGTTTCTATGCTTTGGCTATGTGATGCTAGATTGTTTCTACGTTATTTCTCAGCGCAGATAGGTTGGAGTTCAACCACATACAGTCACAGGCACAACACGGTTGTCCAAACTCCAGAGACAAACTCGTGCTGAAACCAAGCAATCGCACTTGTCATAGAACTACGGGCACGCCGTCTTTCCTGTTCTCTAGTATTCTCTCGGGGTCTTCAGCGCGCCACCATCTCTTCGCAGCCACTTGTTGGGCTATATTCTGTGACACATACCCGTTTATGATGGAACTTTTCTGCTAGGCAGCAGTGGCACATATCGTTTAAGGTGATGATAGTTTTCTGAGATCGATTCACAAGGAATGATTGGGAAAAAAGCTTTTCCGTTAAAAATATGTTGCCGCCCTAAAGGCATTCATAATTATAATAATATTTTGGGTTTTACGTCCCAAAACCACAATATGATTATGGGAGACGCCGTAGTGGAGGGCTCCGGAAATTTCGACCATCTGGTGTTTTTTTTACGTGCACTGACATCGCACAGTACACGGGCCCTAGCCTCTAGAAGTGGGTTACAATGAAAGTGACTAATAACCAAAGGAAATACCGCGCAAAAAAAAAATTAAGAATGCTGTGCGTTAGCGAGAAAAGGAAAATGCGGCACAACAAAATTAACACTTCAGTGCGTAAGTGGAATTGAAGAGCACGTAAAACAGCACATTACAGCACGTTAACGAAAACAAAATGTAGCACTTCGTAGATATAAAGAGACGTTTAAAGGTAAACGAGAAAACAATCTTGCGACACTATTGCAATAATGTTCACCTACAGTGTTTTGCATGGGTAGACATAGATTGTGGAGCTTAATAAAAGAGTGTGACGTTGGGCGAGTTGGTGTGGAGCTAGGCTCACTGATAAACTATATTTTGCACTTAGGGCTCACTGGGACTCAGACTCACCAAAATGTTCCTCAAGCGTACTTACTCAGAGTCAGATTTACCAAAACATTACTCAACTGGACTCACTCGGACTCATACTCACGAAAATATTACCCACCCGGACTCACTCAAATTCCGACTCATGGCTCGATCTGAGTATGAGTGAGCCCCAGTGTGTGAACCCACGAGTTCATTCGCCTAGAATAAGCTTTTTCGACCATGTTGTTAATGATCATCAACACCAACATCCCTCGTAATCGCTGCTCTTCTTCCCAGATAGCACAATACGGATAATTCACATTTTATAAACGTTTATACGAGACGATATAAACGTCTCGAAAACGTCACGGAAAAGAAGCAATAGGTCTAAAAAACATCTTATATCTGGTCCAATGTCCGGCTAGAATCCGTTTTCAAGATCATCTAGAAAACGTTTTAAAAACGCCAAAAAATATCCCATTCTGCTAGAAACCGTTTTAAAAACGTCTGAAAATACCCCACTGCATTGTCTTTGAAAATACGTTTTCTAGACGTTTTTAGGATGTCGTGCAGTATGTCTTTTCTTCTTGCGGTCTTGTTTTGGTGCGTGCAATAAGTGCACGTTTATAGCGAGCCCTCTCTGTTAAAGTAATCACAGCTACATTGTTCTGTAATTACTATTACAGAGTGAGAGCTCAGTAGATTCACAGACAAAAGTGGTCATGTCGTATATTTATTAGGTAAAACAGCAATGGTTCCTGTACAGCATAACGTAAAAACCACAAAATCAGATACAGCATGCTCCTCAATTACATAATACAGAAGCGGCAAAAGAACACAGAGTATCACGGTAGTTAATATACAGCTATAGAGTATCCAACCTTCGCGAACACAACTTTTTCTTGCACGATTCATCATTAACAAAATTGATGTCAAACAGCTAACAGTGCAAACATATAAGACAAAACATAAGATCTGGCACATCCATTCCGCAATATGTAAGCGTCGTCTCAATTAGCTCTACTGAATTAAACACTGGGACGAAGTGAAGAGCAATGATTGATAAGAGAACGTCCCTGAAGGCGACAATTCGGCAAGGGGACTAGTTTCCACCAGAGGCCTGACGAAAACAAGCCTCCATGTTCAAGCGTTTCCCCAAGGCTTCATCTACCGCTGAACTTTTTTTTTTCGGAAGAAGCAGAGAGAGAAAGAAGGAATAGAGGATAGGCAGAGAGGTTAACTAGCGTCGAATTTGCTACCATAAGACAGACCAATGCATGAGTTGTAAAAACAGCATCGGCAAGGCATGACCAATTTTATTTCCTGGGTATAACTATACACATTCAGAGCCTAATTTTCATCATGTATGGTGACGGAGCCGGGCAAATATCCGGCGAAAGGAGCTTTATTTTAAAGACGAGGAAGTTTGTATAGGCTGCTTGCTTATCATGCAACACGAAACGGGGCATGATATTTGACACGTGTCGGCATTGCACTTCGTATTATTTCTGCCTTTCTTACAAAGATGCAGTAATTGCATAGGTCTTCGATGTTGGGTAGACCTTCGTTCGTCTGGAAAAGTTGTTGGCAGCCTTGGCGAAGGAACAGGCATCGCATTATTGGGTACTGGAGTTGCAGGGCTCAACCATTCCTCTCGTGCTAAGGGCTACTTTTGTTCGTTGCCAGCGTAGACCTGTACCAAATTGGCGGCCTCCGCATTCCGAGACACGGGTAACATAAGCACTCAGTGGCGAATCAGGTCCAAATGACGTGGTGTTGGCGCCCTTTGAGTGTCGACCATTACAATCCGAGAGCCCGCGGTGCCTTTAATGCGCATGGACACCAGCACCTACTTTGGGCAAAGTTGCGCACCCACACCGGGTGCGCGGACTGGAATCTGGAAGGCTGCGGATAACTCCGAAATAGAGATGACACAAAAGTATCCAAGTGTGAACGAACTTCGTAATTAAGGAGCATTTCTGAACGATACTTGCCCCATGATAAGGAGTACGTTGGTTGCCTGGCAAAACTAGCGCCTAGTTTTGCTTCGTTGTCGTTCACCATCAAGAGCTTGATGAGGTCATTTTTATAGTACGGACTGCGCGCTCCGCAGGGACATTACGCTGAGTGGTACGGGGCATGGTGTAAATACCCGTTGATGTTAGTCATCAACTGGGTAAATTGGTGGCTCAAAACTTTCGGCCAGTTATCCGACACAATTGTTTGCCAAAACGAGCGAACAATTAACGAAGCTGTGTCATTGTGATTTCGGTGGTTGCCGACCTGAGCGGGAGTGTCTCGATCAACTTGGTCGGCAAGCCCACGACTATCAGCAGCTTGTGTTTCTGAGTTGGTCCGGCATAATCAATGTGAAACCGTGAAGCCGTTTCTGGACAACCGATACGCTCCTGACAATGGGACATTTGTTGCGCTTGTACACCTCAGATGCAAGAACGTCCAGGATTTTTATTGCGATAGCAATTATATGAACACTTATGGACAATTATATGGACATTGCCGGGGCGCGCGCTACCTCGGAAGCCATCAGTGGGCGGCGTGTATGGCCTTCCACGTGCTGAGCTCTCAACGCGTAGACACTGTGCGGAAAGAGCATGCCTCCCTGGAACGGCCGTGTTTTCTTACACCAGCGTTTTGTAGTATACGTGAGATCCGATCCAAAATAGTTAGCTGCCAGCCTCACTTCAGATGACATTACAATTTGTTGCCATCGCACTCATTGCGTCAGCCATGTGGTGAAATCCTGACTTTCTTTTTACCTCGCCATTTAAACGCGCCCACCAGAGCAGTGCTTGAGCCAGTTTTAATAGCGGATGTTCCCTGGTGCGACCGGTACAGTACCACGAGCGTGGGACTTGGTGTTTTGCGGGGTACGGTAATTCAATGACCGCAGTAAACAGGCCTTCAGCGTTCGCCACTGAAGACTTGTGCAAAAATGATACTGATGATGGCTGTGACATGGTGAAAGGTGTTTAGGCTATCGTTTAAGTACCAAGTTCCAGACAACATAAATATCTTCCCCTGCGCTCGTCCGCAGCCGTAAAGCACTCACTGGCAATAACCAGCTGTTAAGAATCTTTGAAAAGAGCACGTATTCTCGTAAGTTGCCCGAGTGACCGCCATCTGGGGCCGGCACGTGTATACGGCTAAGCGGTCTGCATTGGCGTTTTGCTTCGCAGCCCTCACTCTGTGCGGTAACGCTACTGGCGTAGGAACAGAGCCCACTTCTGGATACATGCCGACGCTGAGGCAACTTGAATCTCGAAAAAAATGCCATTGGGTGTTTTGATATCGCATGCAATATCATCAAATATGACAGGACGAAATGCCCGAAATAACGCGACTGGATTCATCGCACTGACATGTTCCGGTAAGTCACTCAAGAGGTGAACGGCATAAATAACATCTCATGTTCGTTCTACTCTCATCGTCGGTGTTTTTTCAGTTTACTCAGATTGTGCGCCGTGAGGAAAACCACCAGATAATGAAGCCAACGAAGGTTTAAGGTACATTAATTGTACTGATTAAAGTGTATCGGAGTAATTGTCATATACATGTGATGAATGTAAAGTGGACAAAAAGACAACTTGCCGCCGGCAGGGACTGAATCTGAAGGTTGCAGGTTTCGTCCTTGCCGGCGGCAAGGACCTTTAGTCATTGCGCCCGTTTTGTACAACCTTTTGTCCAGTTTACTTTCTTACATCTATATAACAATTACTACAATGCACTTCAGCCGCGCAATTTGTCCCCTATAAGCAGCTCGCAGCGGATATCGGGAAGTCCACCATAAAGTATTAGAAAAAGGGCACGGTATTATTCGAGTGGCTGCCTAGTCACTACTGCGTTCCAGGGACGCAACTGCCTGATCCGCCCACGAAGGCGTCAGCAGTGTCGCCTTTCACCTTTCAAGATCCGACGCCTCAAAAGACCTGCCAGGGTGGTCCTTCATCTTGCGTTGGACTTATGTAATTCACCGACACTTACAAGTCCACACCTGCATACCTTGGACCCTGACTTTCCCCTGCGTGTGCCGTTTAACCTATCAGAAGGGACTATTCTCTGCTGGCCCGTCTGTGGCTCGGAGGGGCCTTCTAAAATGCCTATTCATGTATTATTTTGAATGGTTGACCGCTCGTCATGTGAATTCTGCGGATGCAGCAAAGCAGTCGCGCACCTTCTCTGGTAGCGCAGCCACTTCAACTCTGAAAGAGGCTCTATAAGCCACACCAGGTCAGCTGGAAAACAGCCCTCCCATGGATAACAAAATCCTAGAATCCTGGCCTACCCGGTCTTCAACATGATCCGCTCGTTATTTCGGTTTATTCACGCAACCGGACTGAATGACAAACTGTGACTATTGGCAAGTTGGTAGACAATGTTGCTATGTAGTAGTTGGACGGTGCTACGGTCACCACTTTGGTTTGCATGGTTTGTCGTCTATACTGTCGTCACATATTTTCCTCTTTTTCTCCTTCATTCTTTTACACACCATTTCCCCTGCCCTAGTACAGTGTAGCGAACTGAAGGAGTCTTCGAATTCACTTCCTTGTTGTCGTTTTTGGTTTTTAGTCATGTCGTGCGAAACAAAGAAACGCGTCTCTCCGTAATTCCCTTCCTTCAATCATCCGTCGACGTACTATAGTGGTTACGGTGCTCACCTGATTATCCGTAGGTGGCTGGTCCGATCCGGGGCGAGGCGGGGGGCATTTCGATAGAAGCGATATGCTAGAGGCCCGTGTACTGCACGATCTCAGCACGCGTTAAAGAACACTGGATGTTCGAAATTTGCGGAATTTTTTACTACGGCAGCCTTAATAATCAAATCGTCGTTTTGACCCGTAAAACCTCCGATTTTATAATTATTATTATTATTATTATTATTATTATTATTATTATTATTATTATTGGATGCGAAGCATCTTATGAACGAGGCTTGTCCCCCCCTTCGCACCATTGTCCGCCGTAGCCAGATGACGATGACGCTGCCATCACGGCACAGCACATGCAAGGTAACCATTGTACGCCATGACGATGACGCTGACGCTGATGATCATGATGATGAATAAGCGCGTTGCAGACCACACATTCGCTGTCTGACATCACGGCACAGCACATGGAATGTACCCACTATAAACTCGTAACGATAACGATGACGCTCGTGAGGATGAAAAATAAACGCGCTCCAGACCACACATTCTCTTTCTGTCAAGGATGAAAGCGATTGTGAACGTGCTGTCGCCCGCGCGAGGCAAAGCGGCAACGCCGACAAGCTGCTACTCCGGAGGGCGAGAGCGCGGCATGCAGCGGCTCCACGTCTACTTCGACAGCAAGCTACCCTGGCGGCGAGAGCTCGGGAAACAGCGGCAAAACGGCAAGGGCGACAAGCTGCTACCCTGGATTTACCCAATTTCTGTGGCACATACCATGTATGATGATGCTGGTATTTTGGTTTGTCGGGCAACGAACGATTTGCTAAAGAGCTTCGCTGTTCTAATGGTTTGACCTGTAAAGTTGCGTAACCCACGTTTACGATACGCCCTATTGCGAATTCTGAGCGCAGCTTCGTGTTGGGGCAAGGCCAAGTGTGTTTGAAGTTTTGGCTATCCGTAGTTGTGTCAATGTAACATTCGTTAAATATTGCCACACCAACTGCCAGCCCTCGAATGATATGCCCAATGCATTGCAGGCGTCGCGAACCAGGCGAAACGCCTACAGCACTCGAGTACAACGCACACCTATCTGTTGCGTGGAGGTGTTGCGAACCAACGAAACGCCGACAGCCCCGTTACGGCAAGCGAAGCAAGACACAATGCACGTGCCAGTCTTGTATGCGGTCTCTTTCACGCTCCCTTACATATATTTCTTTCTCTGTCTCTCCTCTTCTTTCTCTTTCTTGTTTTCTCTATATTTCTCTTTTTATTCTTGTTTCCGTATTGCTGTGTTTTTTTTCTAGGTCTTTTTCATGTCCGTCTTTCCTATTTCTCTCTGTTTCTAGGTTTTTCTCTGTCTCTCCCTATTTTTACGTCTTTATTCTTTTTATTTCTCTCTATTATTCTCTTTCACTTTCTGTCTCCTTCTTTCTCATCTTCACGTGTTCGTTTTCGCTTGACAATGGCACCTGGTGTACACGGTAGTGGAGCTACCTCAATTCCCGTGGCACATACTCGTTCACTCGGTTACGCCACCAACGCCGACGGCGACGCCGCTAAATGCAGGAACGGACGCTTAAGAGCTGCGCTCTAAAAAGTTACAGCCTGCAATCCAGCTACTATCGCGGACCGTAGCATAGCCTTCTACAGTACAGTATAGCAAGCGGGGATGGGAATTGAAGGGGAGGACGAGGGACCGAAGGAGGGGGAGTGAGTAATGCATAGCATAGAAACAAACAGAAAGAGAGAATCAGAGGGAAAGAAAAGGATGCAAGGAAGAAAGAAAGGGATGAAAGACAATGAAAGATTAAACGGCTAGGAAAACAAAGATATAGACAAACACAGAAATGCATAAATAACAATAAAGGGTTACAATAAAGAAAAAGACAGAAAGCACAGCCGTACATAGTAAGGTACAGCAAGGGTGGGAAAAAGACAAGCGAGAGGGTAAACGCCTAGCCAAGCCAGGACCAGCTAGGTGCACCCCAGCTCTCCTGCGACCCAGCCTTGCGCGATTTTAATGCAAGCTGCGCTAACTTTTGTCTTAGCGTTCACTAAGGAACCTCAGAGCATTTTAATTGTTCAATTCATTTTATGCATTATGCAAAGCTACCGAGCTATTCCATGCTTTCCCCATTTGCACATGCAAAACGACACCTCAGTTTAGAAACATTTAGATCAACTTTCTTTAATTAATGAGCGTCTGCTAGCCAGACATGTCGCAGCAGGCGGGATAATAGTGTCGACCAACAATGGGAGACGGCCCAGGTCTGGATGCCGGACACCTGAGTAGAAAACAAAAAGAAAGCTGTATAATTAAGAACTTTTCCTGGCTTTACATGTTAAGGAAAATACATAAAGCTTTTGTAGGTTTGTGTGCGCGGTCAGATTCAATCTGTCTTCTCCATCCACTTTAAACCTTCTCTTATTGAGTCACTTGAATTAAGGCTATTGCAGACAGTAAAGGCCTGCAGCGGTATTTCGTTGTTGAACGATTTAATATTATGCATAATGCGCACGGTGACCACTTGTTGAACAGTCCCTCGTTTGGCGAGTGGAAAAACGCTATGAGAATATGTGGATCTTATCAGGAACTATAGTGTTTACCAGCTGATCTGGACTGCGATACATTTGATGAAAGATTTATGCTGCATTCTTGAGTGCTACTCAAGAAACCAATAGGCGATGTATAGATGGATGGATGCTATGAGCGTCCCCTTTTTAACGGGGCGGTGACATGTATGCCACAAGGCTCGACAAAAAAAAAAAAAACACATTCCTTTATTTTTTATGTCGGCATCATGCTTTGTCTACTTCGATTAAATCGGTCATACTTAAGAAAACACAACGTCAATTCACAGCTGAATTCTTTGCCTCTTACGGCAGAATGTCCTTATTTTTTCCACCTTTTATTTCTGCGCTTTTTTCTAGTTTTCTGGCACCGATACTCTAACCGTCGCTGACTTTCTGTCGCGGGCGTGTTCAGCTTTCCAGTGTTGCCCTAAACCCCAAGGCTTCATGTACGCTCGTGCTGAAACATACACCTTGGTGAATATATCCGCATTCAATGAAACACATTACATTGTTTTTTATCGTCCTCACAGCTTGTGCATTCTTGTTCTTCTCTAAATCTCGCTTTATAACTAATCTGGTCTAAGGCAGCGCGATCGCGCTACGAACACTAAAGCACTTCCCCTTCAATTATCATGAAATACCTGTCTTCTTATTTCTTGTTTGCTCTTTCGATAGTTACTCGGAGCCGTCTTTTTTTTCATCACTGCCATCCAGTAAATCATCTCCGCGTCTCTGATTTTTCTTTGTTGCCATATCGCTTACAGCCGTGTACTTACTGGTGAGCCTCCTAGTTTTTTTCTCCACTGCGTGACAATGCTCTCCCTATAAAAATTACAGAACACGTTTTCTGCCCATCTACTCTCTGTTGGAAACAACTTGCGTGAACCTGTCCGAGCGCATGGAACGCCCCCTGGAATATCACAGATGTGCAGCCGCGACGACGACGTCATCAACTTTGGAAACAATATTACCAAGCATCCAGCAGTATCTCTTCTGTGGGCGCGGAGGCACGATGCATGAAACAACGAAAGGCTTGCGCATCTGTCTTTTTCGCTCTGCAGTTCGCCGTCATCGTGGCCGGTGTGTCGGTGTTTGGCTTTCCGGACGACTTTCCGCCCATGGGAGGAATTTGCGAAGCCGCCCCTGCTATGGATCTGCGCCTGTTGGAAACAACTTGCGTGAACCTGTCCGAGCGCATGGAACGCCCCCTGGAATATCACCGATGCGCAGCCGCGACGACGACGTCATCAACTTTGGAAACAATATTACCAAGCATCCAGCAGTATCTCTTCTGTGGGCGCGGAGGCACGATGGATGAAACAACGAAAGGCTTGCGCATCTGTCTTTTCGCTCTGCAGTTCGCCGTCATCGTGGCCGGTGTGTCGGTGTTTGGCTTTCCGGACGACTTTCCGCCCATGGGAGGAATTTGCGAAGCCGCCCCTGCTATGGATCTGCGCCTGCTGGAAACAACTTGCGTGAACCTGTCCGAGCGCATGGAACGCCCCCTGGAATATCACCGATGCGCAGCCGCGACGACGACGTCATCAACTTTGGAAACAATATTACCAAGCATCCAGCAGTATCTCTTCTGTGGGCGCGGAGGCACGATGCATGAAACAACGAAAGGCTTGCGCATCTGTCTTTTCGCTCTGCAGTTCGCCGTCATCGTGGCCGGTGTGTCGGTGTTTGGCTTTCCGGACGACTTTCCGCCCATGGGAGGAATTTGCGAAGCCGCCCCCTGCTATGGATCTGCGCCTGTTGGAAACAACTTGCGTGAACCTGTCCGAGCGCATGGAACGCCCCCTGGAATATCACCGATGCGCAGCCGCGACGACGACGTCATCAACTTTGGAAACAATATTACCAAGCATCCAGCAGTATCTCTTCTGTGGGCGCGGAGGCACGATGGATGAAACAACGAAAGGCTTGCGCATCTGTCTTTTCGCTCTGCAGTTCGCCGTCATCGTGGCCGGTGTGTCGGTGTTTGGCTTTCCGGACGACTTTCCGCCCATGGGAGGAATTTGCGAAGCCGCCCCTGCTATGGATCTGCGCCTGCTGGAAACAACTTGCGTGAACCTGTCCGAGCGCATGGAACGCCCACTGGAATATCACCGATGCGCAGCCGCGACGACGACGTCATCAACTTTGGAAACAATATTACCAAGCATCCAGCAGTATCTCTTCTGTGGGCACGGAGGCACGATAGATGAAACAACGAAAGGCTTGCGCATCTGTCTTTTCGCTCTGCAGTTCGCCGTCATCGCGGCCGGTGTGTCGGTGTTTGGCTTTCCGGACGACTTTCCGCCCTTGGGAGGAACTTGCGAAGCAGCCCCTGCTATGGATCTGCGCCTGTTGGAAACAACTTGCGTGAACCTGTCCGAGTGCATGGAACGCCCCCTGGAATATCACAGATGTGCAGCCGCGACGACGACGTCATCAACTTTGGAAACAATATAACCAAGCATCCAGCAGTATCTCTTCTGTGGGCACGGAGGCACGATGGATGAAACAACGAAAGGCTTGCGCATCTGTCTTTTCGCTCTGCAGTTCGCCGTCATCGCGGCCGGTGTGTCGGTGTTTGGCCTTCCGGACGACTTTCCGCCCTTGGGAGGAACTTGCGAAGCAGCCCCTGCTATGGATCTGCGCCTGTTGGAAACAACTTGCGTGAACCTGTCCGAGCGCATGGAACGCCCCCTGGAATATCACAGATGTGCAGCCGCGACGACGACGTCATCAACTTTGGATACAATATAACCATGCATCTAGCAGTATCTCTTCTGTGGGCACGGAGGCACGATGGATGAAACAACGAAAGGCTTCCGCATCTGTCTTTTGCTCTGCAGGTTAGTTGCCTTTCCAAATTACTTTCTAGCATCTTCCGATCAGACGATCCTTTCCTTACAGTGCTTCCATGCCCTGAAGCAGTTCGAGAGTGTGCATTGTATCTTCGACGCCTCCTGCTCCTGGGAGGTGACATAGAATCAAATCCTGGTCTTATGACTAAAACTCAAGAAGAGAAGCTTAATTCAGTTTTTGATAGCGTGCGACGCATCGAAGCTAGCAATGCGAGCCTTCTCGAATCCGTCAACCAGGTTTTGCTCCTTCATGCCACTTTAAAAAACGATTTCGAATCTCTGACGGAAAGAGTAGGCGAACTCGAAAACAAACTTCAATCAATTTCGACACAGCGCTCTTCCGCGAATGCGGAAAACATTTCCAAGATGCAAGTAACAATACATGAATTACAGTCAAAGGTGACAGATGACAATTCCAGGGTTGGCCCCACACATGAGAAGGAACTTTCGAGAATTCAAGACAAAATCGATGACTTGGAAAACCACTCTCGCCGGTCTAACTTACTTTTCTACGGAGTCGCCGATACTGACGGTTCCGAGTCGTGGGATGCCTCTGAGAGTATCGTAAAAGAGCTCTGCTCAAGCCATTTTGGCATGTCTGTTTCCTCTAATTCTAGGGCTCACCGCCTAGGCCGTTTTTTAGCGGATAAGAAGCGTCGAATCAGTGCTAAATTGTTTAAGGAGAAAGAAGTCGACTCCATTTTGAGCAAGGGCTTCAAACTGAAAAACACAACATTAAGCGTAGCACGAGACTACCCTGAGGCCGTACGCGACAAAAGGCGCAAACTACTGCAATTTTCGAAGAGCTTAAGAAAAGACGCTGACCGTATTCATCTCGTCTTCAATAAGTTGTTCGTCAATGATGACGTTTACATGTGGGACACCGAATCGAACAGTACTAAACAACTGTCAACTCGCAACACCACTTGATGCATCTCAAATGTTCATCCCCCCTGTCTTTTCGTATCACCAACCAGTGTCTTTATATCAGCCATGTGAAGCAGGCGAATCATCAACCCTTGACCAAGAACACGGCTTTCGTTTTCCTTACACTAACGCTACAAATAACCTCAGAAAACGGAACAAAGAACGTTCATCCCAAACTTCGGGAGTTAAGGCATCTACAACCAACCCATTGCACGACATAACTTTTGCAAACGTGAATGCGCGCAGTATTATGAACAAATTAAATGATTTAGAATCATTGCTTATCGGCCTGAAACCCGATTTCTTGGCCGTTACTGAAAATTGGCTAACAAGTGATATTGAAGATGCTGAGCTAACACCCCCAAACTACGCGATCATACGCAAGGATAGACCAGCACGAGGCGGCGGCGTGGCTCTCTTTATAAGTAATAAAATCTCTTTCACATTACTTCCAGACGTCTATAGATGGTGTAGAGGCAGTATTTTGCAAATTAAAATTCACAATCCACGTTATCATACTTGGGTGTGCATACCGCGCCCTTTCATCGAGCGTTGAGTGTATGGAAGCACTATGCACGTATATGCGGCGCACGCGTCTAATTCCAGAGCTAAACTAGCGGGGGGACTTTAATCTGCCTGACTTCAACTGGGAATCAATGTAGTACCACAGCGCCTGCTCAGAAATCATTTGCGATAATGTCCTCTTTAAACTTTCCGTAAATAGTGACGCAGCCTACACGTATACATGGACACAACTCGAGTGTGCTGGACTTAATCTTTCTCACTGTTAACTTTCCCATTCATGAAGCAAAAATAGAAATACTCGATGGCATATCAGATCATAAAATAACTTATTGTAGAATACCTATAAATGACAGTATAACGCCTGCATACACGGAGGAAACATTTCCAGACTTTAGTAAATGCGATGACGAAGCAATACATGACTTACTGTTCGACGAATTCCCATCATTTCAGGAATTAGCCTCTAACACCACTGCGACTATAGAAATGCCGTGGCATAAATTCAAAGAAATTTTTCTTTATTGCTTGCAAAATCACGTTCCATAAAAAAAAAAAAGAAGACTAGAAAGGTGAATCCGTGGATCACACGTGACGTTATACATGCCAAAAGAAAGGTGAAGCGTCTGAGGAAAAGTCTAAAAGAGAAACCAAATATTTATAGCCGACAAAATCTGAGCGCAGGCATATCTGAGATGAAAAATAAAATAAAGGCAGCCGAGTCTACTTATTTTGAGAAAATTCTATCTCGGTTCATAAAAAGTTCCCCAACAAAATTTTGGCAATACATGAATCCCAAGGTCCGTAAAATGACCCAAGAAACGCCTGAGGAACATGCCCATTCCGCAAACGCATTAAATAGCTATTTCCAATCTATTTTTACAATTAATGACGGAAAGAAGCCTCACGTAGAAATTACAGTCGAGAAATCTATTAAGCGATTATTCGTATCAGAAGCGGGAGTGTTTAACTTACTCTTGAAATGGGATGGGGAAAAAACGTTCCAGACCAGACAACATACCCAACACGTTTTTAAAGAGATATGCCGAGTGGATATCAAAATACCTGTTCCTGCTTTTTAACCCTTAAGCGCCCGTAGGGAACATATTTCCCATTTCGTTTCAGCGGCTCCATTTTCAAGACGCCTATATCGTCCGACCTCATATGGTTGCTACATCTCGAGTAATGCTTTATAATGAACTGGAAAAAATTTGAGCGAATTTCACTCAACCAGCTACCCGGTGCCCAAGTTCCCGTAGGTGCCACCGGCCCTTATCTCTCTGCGCGGAAGTTCGCCGCGTGCGTTTTCACAAGCTGCGATAACTTGTAGACCAATAAATTTGTCGCAGTGAGAAAGGTGAGTAAATGCATTTATTGAATGCATCGAAGGTAGGGCTATTATGTGGTTCACTTTTAGAGCCTAATGTAACGAGGTATTAATGTTATCGACATTTGAATTGTAGTTATGCAGTGGGAATATACTTCCCTACGGGCCTTGCACGATGCTAATGCTCGGGGTGCGATTTTCACTTTCTGTAGATGGAAATGCGCTAGACCGTTGAGGAGGCCCTGTATTTGTACTTTTCTTTACGTGATGATATAAAGAATACTTGTGACAGCAAGAAAGCTGATGATGCTGACGAACCATTGTTCATAATTACTCGCTCGGATTCTGATGCAACAGACAATGAGCATATCACTGCAGTGTGGGGCGTTGGCTCTTCTGTCTTCTGAACGGATTCAGTGGAAGATAAAGGGCAGCAACGCACGCACGCCGAAGGCCTTCCAAGGTGACAGGAAAAAAACTTCGGCCTACTCGAAGAAGTGCCACATTAACCTGTATTGCATTTTTCTTGAGTAACAGCTACCTTCAAACGCTGTTGAAATGGTGCCAGTGCTGCTCAAGTGAACAGGATGACAAGAGGTCAGAGATTACTTGCTCTACGTGCAATGTTCACCTTTACGCCGGGCCATCCTTTTATAATTTCTACCAGAAGTTGGGTACTGCCAAAGGCCCATAGGGAAGTATATTCCCACCCTAACAATTTTTGTTTTGCGTCGTATTAGTAAACTTTTGACATTGCATTATGTTCTTCGGGCAATAAACAGTGTTTTTAAACAGTATTGCATTAAAATTTACATCAGATACCTTATGGGCGTTTAAGGGTTAACCGATCACTGTCGCTGCATACCCTATCAAAGGATTGGAAAATAGCAAAAGTGATTCCTATACATAAGTCCGGAAATAAAAACGAACCTTCCAATTATCGACCCATCTCATTAACATGTACGGTTGGTAAATTGCTCGAACGCATAATTCTAAAGCACATAACGGAACACCTTGAAGAACACAAAATACTATCCCCTTTTCAATACAGCTTCCGCCAGGGCATGCCCATAGTAACACAGCTCATTGACATGGTCCATCACATCTCATTAAGCATTGATCATCAAACACAAATCCATCTTATTCTGCTGGATTTCTCGAAAGCCTTTGATCGGGTGTCTCATAGCAAACTCATCTTGAAACTCCAACTTACTTTGGGTACGGGTCAAATTCATGACTGTACTACTAACTTCCTCACAGACAGGTCTCAGTTCGTGGAAATAAACGATGTCCAATCTTCAATCGTACCGGTGACCTCTGGCGTACCGCAAGGTAGCGTTGTGGCGCCGGTATTATTCTTGCTTTTTGTTAATGATCTGCCTTCATCTGTTAATGTTGGATGCAGGTTATTTGCAGATGACTGCATCCTGTACAAAATAATCAACTCTCATGATGATCATATCACCGTTAATACGGCCTTAGAAGCAGTTCCAGCTTGGTGCAGTGATTGGCAAATGCATATCAACGAAAAAAAGTCCGCGCTCTTATCCATAACTAGAAAACAGCACTCATCCGAATTTAGTTACGTCATTATTTCAGCTACTCTTTCTAGTCACCAAACATAAGTATCTAGGGGTCATTCTGTCAGATGACCTACGATGGGACGCCTTTATTCATTACATCACATCATCTGCGTTAAAATGACTGTTATTTATAAAAAGGCGGTTACAGCAACCACCACCAGACACAAAGTTACTGGTCTATAATACACTTATCCGACCCATCCTGGAGTACGCAAACACTGCCTGGTTCCCGTACACACAAAAAAAAAAGCTAATGAACAATCTCGAAGGTGTTCAGCGAAAAGCGCTCAGGGTCATTTTCAACAAATTTAACCGAACAGATTCGCCTACGGAACTGCTTAAGAAGGCTGGACTACTAACCATAAAAAACCGGGCGAAATTCGTACGCTTAAAGCTAATGTACTAGCTGTTACACAATCACCTAAACATAGACAAATCTCGCTACATAAAGCTATCCGAAGCTAGAACTACCCGCCACAAATACTCTCGTACCCTTGCCCCTTACAGATTTCACACAGATGCTTTCAAATTCTCGTTATTCCCGCTTGCGATCAGAGAATGGAATAACCTGTCCCCCTCCATAACCAGTAGCACATCCTTCGCCATTTTTTTCAAAACTAGTAGAAGGCGACTTGATAGCCTCGCAAACTTAAGACGGTGTTACGTGATTTCTTTTGTTCTTATTTAGGTAAGGTGCCAATGTGTTTGTACTTTGAAAATTGTGCTTGTATGTTCTGTGTTCTCTTTCCTTCTTTTATTATGATTACTTTTTTTTCGTCTTTTCATTGTACTAAATCACTGTCTTAGATTGTTCACCTGTTATAATCCCTCTGGGACTGACAGTATATATAAATAAATAAATAAATAAATAAATAAATAAATAAATAAATAAATAAATAAATAAATAAATAAATAAATAAATAAATAAATAAATAAACAAACAGCGCTACAGCGGCAGAAATAAGCTGCACTAGAAGCGAAAGTTGGGCTAGTTGGTGGTTCATGCTTGGGATGTAAAAACAGCGCAAAACAGCGCCATGTCGTCTCTTCTTCAGTCCTTGTCTATATTTTGCGCTGTTTTTACATCTCGAGAAGGGAGAAATAAGGAAGGGACAGGACAGCGCTTGGCCCTGTTCCATCTTTCTTTGTCCCGTTTTTGCGTTGTTTATCCGAAGTTCAGTTTGTGCCAACAAGCCCCCCATTAACACTTTATATCAGTCACAATCTGCCTTCCGAAGTTGATTGTTGTGTGTCGAGAGAAGTCCAGCTACAGTTAAACGCGAGTATATAGAATTGAAGTCAATTAAATTACTCTTTATATCGAAGTAGTTGCGAACCCGACAATGGCTGAAAGTTGTTGCAGAGAAATATCTACGGCTACATCAAAGAATGTAGCCGGAACACCTCATATAACGAAAATTCGGCAGCGTAAAAGGCACCAGGAAGGTGGCTTTCCCTCATGACCAGCTGGCTCTGCCTCACGGGAAAGCGCTTTCTCGCATCCATTTGGGAGAGCGAGAGGTGTGACAGGTAGGCGCTGTGTGGACACAGTAAAAACTATCGATCGCTATCGCGTGCGTTCTCTCGTGATTGCTCATCATTACACTCGTGGGCCTGTGGTCGCTCTTCGCATTTCTGCGATTCTCCGTTCCCTTTGACACGATGGCTGCCGTGAATCGGCAGAGCTGTCAATGATCAACACAGTCGAACGTGGACAAGAGGTGTGGGAGGTCACGGCTGGGCACAGCGTATTAGGAAGCACTCAGAGTAGGATATTGACGAACAAGGGCGACACTGGCGTCAAGACAGACTAGAAAGTTCTAGCGCCCGACGAGTATCCACAGCTGCTTATTATGTTGAGGCGTTGTTTACATCACGAGCGTATATTCTCACATATAGCCCGCACCATCAACTACAAACCGTGGAAAACAAACAAAAACATAACGAGTATTGCCATGAAGACATCTTCCCTCCATTATCACGAAGCAATGTCATGAAGCCAACTTGCGAACTGAAATTTGCCATGAAGATACGGTAAGTTCTTTCAGTTCTATATCTAAATATACAATATATCGAACTAATTTCCATATTTTTATGAGGTTGATACATGCGGTCTCGACAGTACAAGTCAACCCCCCCCCCCCCCATCGCGAACCCCCTTTAATCTGGCACTAAGACGGTTTTTCAATGATGCTTATCATTACTTTAAATCCAACAGCGTCTTTCTATATTTTCTCGTGGACTTCACATAAGTATCCTGCGACGCGACGCGGTATGGCATGTATTGAATTCCTGTAACCTTGGAGTTTTCATTCTAAGGACATTCTAAGATCTGTGAAACTTCGAAAAATTATTCAACAATGTTATTTCGCGTACTATTTTCATTGTTTCTTGCAAATTTGCATAATAAACAGACTAAAATCAATAAAACTTATAAAAACTATTCAGTAATAGTATTTGATGAAAGATGTTTTACTGTAACGAATATTAATAATTTCCACTCTTAGGCTATTCAGAGATCACAATGTATTCTGGAGAATAATAAAAAATTGTATTTTGAGTTGAGTTTTGGGTGTTCCCAATATGAATAATTTCCGTTCTCAGAAGCCTCGGCGAAAATCGACATTCACGCGTTGCTTCAGTCCACTTTGATGCGCAGTACGGTTTAAGAAGGTTATTTCAACTCTGCATGACTCATATTTAGGTATGCACACTCGAACCCATTGAAGGAAACTTACCCTTCAACTTCAACTTCAGCCTTTTTTAAAGAGCATGTTACTCTCTCGCAAGGCCGTTCAAACGATTTTGCAGCCGTGTCCGAAACTGTCTCGTTGAAGTACAAGCACTTAGTTTCATTACCAACTGTGAATAAAACATAAAGGTAAGCTGTGTTAACTTTTGATGCGTGTGAATCACAAGCTTATGTCACATTTCTAACGAAGTTGAGATAACGTCAGCGCATTGTTCAAAGTAAATTTGAAATGTGGTTTTGTTCCAAAAGCCGTTGCGAAGGAACAGTCCACGTTAGAATACTAGTTAGGTTGGGAAGTTCGTTTGAATGCATATTCAAATGAAAAACAGACCGAGAAGACAGGGATGGGAGGAAGGGGTGAGCAAAAATGCTTTCAATATGCAATACGCAACGCCACATATCAACGTTAGTATAATTTTTATTGTTTCCATAAAATTCTGTTGTCGCAGAGGATATGCGCGCATCATTTTCTGCAATAATTTGGACCATTTCGCAACACTGAAGCCGAAATGAGCGCCTCACTATGCTACAGAGATATCCATTGCAGTACACTTTCAGTGTAAAATTCGGAGCTCCCTAAAGCTTCACATTTAAGAGTGGAATGTGGACCCCGTTCTCATCGCCTCCTCATTCGCTTCTCATGCGTCGCTTCTCGGCGTACACCCGAGCGGCGCAGCGAAGAAGCGAACGTATTTGCGCGTGACAACCATAATTGAAAATGTTCCGAGAATGCCTATTGAAAGTACTGATACGAACAGCCCACAACGCCGTAATTTATTATATTGCGAATTAGGGAAGTACCCAGTACGCGTCCTTATGGGAAAAAAACCTTCCCCATTTCCCGCCAAAGGGAACCATGTGTGGATGCGAAGCAGTGGGGAGATGGCTGGCTTGAGCGGGAGAAACGCTCCTGTTTCGCGGCAGCGGCCCTGATGCTCATCGCGGCGCTGCACAGGAGAGAGAATGAGGCGCGCGTGGTCCTTCATTTTCACACCGCGGAACTACCGTGGCGCCCCCCAGCGGAGTATGCAGCTGTAGCACCACCTGTCGTGCACGCCGCTCCGCAGAACTCGGGCTAATGTCGCCATCCCACGGCATATTAAAGAGTTATTGAACACGGCGCGCTATGTTTACCAGAGGTAAACATAGCGCCGTGGAGCGAACGAAAATCACACCGTGGAGCGAACGTAAGCGGGGAACGCGGTTTTACAGTCAGCCGAGGCAGGCGCATGTCGCAGAGTTTTAGGGGCGAAGCTTCTTAGCGCCCAGCCTCGTCGTTATTCACGCTTCACGGGGAGATTCGTGCATGTGAGACACAATAAAAGATTTAACAATTAACTAACATCAATTATAATTGTGACAGAAAAATATAAAACACTTAGAAGCTCAGACCCTTTATACTAGTCGGCGACTTAACGTACACATTATGGACCTTAGGACCGAGCTTTGCCGTCTACTCTTTATGACACTTTATTTAACTCAATTTTCATTAAATGGGGCGACGCTCGCGTAACATATGTGAGACACAAACAAAGTTTAAGAATACACTGATATCAATCGTAATTGTGACGTAACAATATAAAACAACTACACAAACCCTTTATACTAGTCGGCGACTTCAACCTTGACATTGTAGACCTTAGGATCTAGCTTCGCCCACTCGTCATCATTCACTTCGTGGAGATGCGTGGATTTTTTTTTCTGGAGCATGGTTCCTATGAGAGAGGCCGGCCCTTGGGCTAATGCTGCCACCTCGAGGTGTTTTGAGGCATTGACCAAATTGCATTTCTGTTGGAAACGCGCCGAATGGGACGGACGATTAGTTGCACTAGCTAATCGCGAAGGCCATGGTCATGGCGCATTTCTTCACTTAAGCGCTCCCAGTGGGCGACACCACACCGCCAACCAAGAGCACCGTAAGAGGAAAATGTCAGGTACAAAAGGCGCGTTTGTAAAGCCTCCACAGTTTATTACCGTGGCGCAGTGGATTCATGCGTGAGGTCTTACTCTCATGTAGAAAGTTGAAAGTCAGATTTTCTTCTGAGTACCAGTGATGTGATTGCTGCGCCAATTGCGCCAAACTGCGCCAAGAGGTGGAAGCTGCTACCTCCTGCTACATTTCGGCAGAAATCGCATAATTTGCGCCAAGCGTGCGCCAAGACATTACTTTTGCAGTCCTTCGGAGAAAGGAAAATTATGGCAGGCACTCGAATTACGTAAGTTACCATCGTAATTTTAGTGGCCATTGAAGCAGACAGGTGAGAGCTGTGTAGTAATAAGAAATCTCCCAGGGCCACCAGCTGCGTACTCCACACAGAATGTTATTCGTTGGGCTAATGGTGATGAGCTGTAACTTGCACTTGCCGCCAGTTGCGACCATTTTGCCCAGCTGCAAAGCCATGCACACAGTGTCTCGTAAATCGTGACTTCTGCACCGAAGCACGTGCCCTGCCGTAAACTTTAGCTTAGTGCTAACAGATGGAGGCTCGCGAAATATTGTAAGCTGGCAGCTTGTACGAGAGCTGGATGTACTGACACAAACAGCGACGCCAAGGAGGGGGAAGTGGAAACTAAAGTTGCCAAGTATAGAGTATAAATATTTGTCTTAATTAAGAATGTAGGTTCACATACGCAAGATTTATTTCAGCGCCCCATTACATGTCTAGATTCTATTCAATCATAAAATCGACATATTCAGTTCACCGGCCAGAAAGGGAGGAGGGGGGGGGGTAGTTGGCACCAAGGAGTGCCAACTACTCATGCTATGAAATTACATCGTCAGATCAGGTAAAAAGTCTGAATGTTATGGAACCAGAAAAAATATCGAATAATCTCTACAACCACCAGTTTTTGTGAGATGGCAGTCTATTATATGATTGCATAAATTACAGTAAGCATTACATTTTGTAATAGGAATTTCTAGCTAGGTTACTTTATAAAAAAGATGGAGTGCTACTTGTGCTGACCTCCGAAAGATTCTATACAGGGCACTAAAGTTTTAATACCACATAACGGCCAGCATTTATCAAGCGATTTCAGCCGCTACAATGGCATGCTGGGAAACCACGTTGTGGCGCGCTATCTCGTTGTATCGGTTCTGCTTCTCGACTCCGCAAAAATTCTATTTAGAGCAAGCCTTCATGATCAGAAAATTTCGTTGAGCGCACCGTTGTAATTGTAGCACAATTTGTCAATCATTTATTATACCCTCCATGTTATAAATCACCAATGAACCAAAATTCTTACGATTCTGTCTATAAGTGCGACAGCATGTACTTCGCCACACTGCTCAAGCGTCTAGGTTGTGTCGACAAGCACAGACGTCAACACAATATAGTTCTTTTTTTTTTAATAACAAAAAGAATATGCATGGAAAGCTTTTGCTGTCTGTAGCGTATCGGGAGGAAATATTGGGCGGCCTGATGTGTCACGGATATATAGAAGTTTAGGGCTGTCCGCAGGAAACCGAAGAGTTGTGAGTTAATTCCACCTTTTGGGAAACTATACATACACCAATACGTGCATGCGTACATATGTTTATTTGTTAAATGTGGTAAAACTGCTCCCCCCATAGCTACTTTTGTGCTCCAAAATGTGTGGGAGGCAACTGCTCCAAAAGACTGATCTGGTGCTCCAGAACGAGGTTTCAGCTGCTCCAAAAGCTGCGCCGAATTGGCTTCGGCCGATCACATCACTGGAGTACTAGAATGATGTTACAAAAAAAGAGACCATATAAAGATACAATTAAATTCATCCTCCCAAAGCCTATGTACCATTTACCATATCGTGGTTACCCAGGACAAGACATTTTAAAAAGGGTTAAGAAAATGCTGGTAACGCCAACTGCGAAAATGTTCTTTTACAAATTACATGCAAATACACTTCCCGTGAAAACATGGCTTCAGGACAGAGGCACCTTCGCTCCTTGAACAACCGATTGCCTACCATGCCAAAAACTAGAGAGTATTGAACATGCCTTTCTAGATTGCTGCGATGCGATATTTTACTGAGAGGTGCTCCAGCGCACTATAAAAAAAGAGGTGCCTCTAAAACCTTATGGCGTAAGGTTCGTGCCAAGGAAAAGCCGATATGACATGATAATGATTCTTGGTCTGCACGGGCTGCGGGAAACGTGAATGTAGGTGCGCCACACAGATGTACCCCTGCCCTCAAAAGTTTTCCGAACACAAAATTTCAGAAAATGATATATTCCCGCTTATTCTTTGAACATAACCTCCAAACAGATGTTCCAGCTTGTAGTAGTCCTTGCGACCTACGCAGCTACCTGCTAGGTTAGATGCGCCGCGCACTAACATAGCAGAAATTCGCATTTTCAGTGGAGCCCGCGTTCCGTAAACTTTTGGGGGGCGGGTGTACATGTAAAATCTTCGAGAAACAATCTCATTCACAGTGTTGCTCAAACTAGGGAGACTTTCAGAGCCCAGCCTTATCCACGAGACTCGGACACTATACTTGACGTGCTTAACGATATGACCTCACGACCGAGTGGTGGCCTGCTTTGTCCAGGTAAGCAGATTGGTGGAGGATCGATGCATTGGCTAGAAAAGAGGGCCGGGCGCACAGCTGTGCAAGTGGTTCCTAGGCAACTTGCGGTGACGTCTTCGTGGTGCGGAGTATTTTTTTGTTTGCGTTGGACAGACTACAGTCGGTTTTACCAGCTCCACTGATAATACTCTATCGGCACAAAAATTTATACTAACACAACGCTTGCGTCGGTCGTTAGTCATGTAAATGTGTAGAGCGAGAGCATCCGAGAACGGGTTTCAGCGTGCCACCAAGATGCCTACCGAAAAAACCATTAGCCTCACGATGATGATATCACAGTGATAACACTCGATTCAGGAACACTAGAGTTCTTAACAAAAATGACTTCATGTGGCGATAAAAAAAAGCCGAGATCGTCCTGTGTAAGCTATCGCTACACGCTTATCGGTGATACAATAATTAAAAGAGGAAATATGACCCTTGACTGTTTCAGCACATCGTTCCATTGTGTTTTTCCCGTCGGTTCTGACTATTAAAAATATTCAACCAAATTTCATAATTTGAATATGCCCGAAATTATTGAGCATCGATTTGAAGAGGCACTTACTTAATTCGTTTTTCGAACTTTGCGAATGTTCGCAGAACACTTGTTACTATTGTTAGTTCCTGCAACTTGTAACATTTCATTATAAATTCAGTTACTCGAAAGAGTTCGCGACTCACATTTTACGCAGCATGCCACAGTAACACAAGCTTGTCTAAACTCACCCTTTGTGGTAGGCACAGGGACAAAAATAATTGCAGTTACTATGCTTAACGCCGTGTACATCACAGTCAGTACCGCGAAAGTAGAGACTTTCATTATCTTTCGTGTGAGTTGCCTTCTGAGACTTGCACCAGGAGCTAGATTCACTATCTTCGAGTTTCGGCTGAGATTAATATATGCTCTATAGACAATAGAAGAATAGAAGGTTATTTTTTCTTGCTAAAAAAATTCTCTTTTGTCGTATTCAAAGGAGAAAAAATGATGCATACACCACGCATTGAGGTAGTCGATGTCATGCGAAGCAATGGGCGAGTAGCAGCCTATGCCGTATATTCATTTTATATATTTTTTTTCATTTTTGTTCCTTGAGCCAAATGTATTGACCTTGATTGACGTCTCTTTGTGAGCAGATCGTGAACTTACGAAACATTTAGACTACACTGATTCCGGAGGGTAGCGAAAAGTACGCGCTAAGGTGGCACTCACGTTAACCCCTTAAGTGCTTTATTTTTTTTGACAATTTCCGGACCAAAAGTGCCTATTTTGTTTATTGCTGCTTTCGAATCTCATCGTACTATAAAGCACGTAGTCGATGTTGAAAAATTATTTCTACCACATACTTGGTCAAACCAACACAATAAAGTTTATTTCTGAACAATGCATAGAAAACCAGCTACCTGCTGCTAATAAATATAAAAACCTTATAAGAAGATGTTGCAGGCGCGACTTCTTTATTCCCTTGTGTAGGCTAAGCACCCTTGGGCTATTTCACTCAGGAAGCGTCGGGACTGTATTTATTTATTTATTTATTTATTTATTTATTTATTTATTCGGTACCTGCATCGCCATTTGCAGGCATTACAGCAGGGGGGGGGGGGGGGTATACATCACTAAATCAACAGTCATTCATTTCTGCACACAAAGCGCGGTAAAAGTCATCATTACTATGTATTTCAACAATGTTTGACGGAAGAGAATTCCACTCGCTCGTAGTCCTACAAAAAATTGGAAAATTTCGAAACACGGAAAATTTCGTATGGAAAATTTCGAAACACGGAATAACGCAAAGCGGTTTCACTGGCTAGCACTCGCGATGTTTGCTTCCGAGCTGTCCTCATCATCACCGGATAAGCTACTCAATTCCCCGACATCGCTGTCTTCACTTCCGGACAAGCGATAAACATCTGTATCCAAATCATCATCGCTCGAAGAGAATGACAAAGATGAAAAGCTTCTTTTTCGCGTTGACGCGCCAGGTATGCATGGGTCGCCGCCACCGCACGCCATCTTTTCATACAAAAAGCGCGTTGCTGTCACAGAACAAAACTAAAAAATCATCGAGTAAATACTGCCATCTGATGGATTACATGCAATTTAAGCCGTAGACGAGCGCTTCTCGTCCTGAACGCTAGAGGGGAGTAGGAATTCCGCTAGGACGAGCTCTACTCGTCCAAAGCACTTTGGGGACAGTTTGGGCAGGACGAGTCGTCGTCACTTTCCTCAAACGTAGTGCACGCTTGAGTGTGATGATGCGCATATCATGCGTAGTGGTTGTTGGCGTATTCCTCTGAGCCCGAACAAAAGTTCATTATATCTTCCGATAACGTAGGATTACATATGTAATGTCTATGACAATGTCGCGAAAGCGGTAACCAACACAACACTGCAACAACGATTTACGTTGCCCCATCATGACACCGGTAGAGGGCTTTTCCCGACGCACTTTCAAATAGAGCTGTGCACAGGCCGAATTTTAGAGCCCGAGCCCGGCCCGGGCCCGCTGACGGCGTCGAAGGCCCGCCCGAGCCCGACTCTAAAAGGCTGCGAGCCCGCCCGGCCCGGCCCGACGTACAAAAATAAATGCCCGGGCCCGGCCCGGTCGGGCCTGACATTATGAGGGTTCGCTGCGGAGACCAGGTGTTTTCCGATAACGTGGCATTTTATTGAACATATCAAAGTGAACCATAAGCAAAAGACACATGACAGTCACTATATGCAACGATTACAAGTTGTCGTAAAATAAGCTGTCCACTGATCTGGGCTTCAGTGAAGTGCGGTGCTCCTGCTTCACATATCCCGTCCAACTGAAAGTCCGTTCGCTGCTCACATGGTGGCCGGAATTGCAATATATGTTTCGGAACCAAAGCAAGCTTGCGATATTTAGACAGTTTGTTCTTCCAGAAGTCTAGTACCTCAGATGTAGGAGAGGGGATTATTCCGTGTATAGATAATCACAAAGCTTATCTTGCGTGACTTCACCGTCTCCCCTTGCGTTTGAAGTGGTTAAAGGAGTACTGACACGAATTAAAAAAAAATATCGGATTGTTGCTCTAAATAAAAGTACTGGTGTCGAGATACCTATTATGAGTATCGTAGTGCTTTAGAATACATTGAATATATTTTTAATACCGCTACCATAAAACAGCAATTTCGGTTTCGGTATCGAGGGGGCGGCTTCTCAGTTACGTGTCAGGGCAGTGTGACGTCACGGGAAGACAGTAACTGGCAACGTACTTACGGAAAATCTGTCATCTGCTCATGGTGCACGTAAACAACGATGAGTGAATTGTCGTCCAGTGACCCCGAGAGTGATTTCTGCAATTTAGGCCGCATGCAGGACGCAAAGCTCGGAAACTAGTGAACTGTCTTGACTTGTCGCGATAATGTTCATTGCCGTGGAGCTGGCTTGCAGATGCACAGTGACGAAAAATTTAAAATCAAGATAAAATATTTTATACGTGTTGTCTGACTCCGGCGTGTGGAGAGCGTTGACATTGCATACCAAGGAAACGAAAAATGTCCCTTTTTCGATATTTCAAAATGGTGTCCGTACTCTTTTAAAGGAAAGGAGAACCGAGAAAGGGGGGCAGGGGGCGGTCGCGGAGAATGCGCTACGCGGTGGAAAACAGTTCCGGCACAGCGTCTATATATTAGGCTTGATTCGGGCTTTGCATCTAGCACGACCCGCCCGACAAAAAACAATGTAGCCCGAGCCCGGCCCGGGCCCGAGATGAGAAGGCGTCTGCCCGCCCGAACCCGGCCCACGGGCCGGGCCGGGCTCGGGCTTTCGTGCTACCCGAAGCCCGTGCACACCTCTACTTTCAAACACTGTCATGGCTCTGCGGTAGAAAACTCGACTGCAACTTGGAATGACTCGGTTCTAATTGCTGCCGTAAGTGTTTTCTTTATTGTTATCGTTATTGTCTGAACTCTCGCTCACAATCAACGCTCCCAACGGGGTTCACAACGCTATCGCGCTAAAATTTGAACGTTCTTCTCTCGCTATTCATGAGTTGATATTGACTGCGAAGTATAGCCGCCCAGACCTTTAACTCTTTTTCTTTGCATTATCACCATATGATGGAGCCAAGTTGCAAAAAGAACGGTGGGGAACGCATGCCCACAATGCATCTGCCCACAAAGCCATTTTTTGCCACTTGCCTCCATCATAAAAGATATGTCGCCTATGAGCACGCGAGTTTACCATTTGGGCGGCTGTACGTGTGGCACATACCCGTATACGGAGAGCCATGGTAACCGGGTCTGCGTTCCACGTGACTCAGGGGAAGGGTTTTATCACGTACGCGACAGCCGTGTCTCGTTGACCTGTTAATCCTGTTCGCCATACACTCACGTCCTCCTATGCCAGTTGTGGGTATGTGTGATGCAAACGACAAGACCATCCAGACATTGCCGGCAAGGCAGATAGATAGATAGATAGATAGATAGATAGATAGATAGATAGATAGATAGATAGATAGATAGATACAAACATACATACATACATACTCGAATGGTCAAAGTAGCTATAGTCCGCAAAAAAAATGCTTCGCGTTTCAGAAAACCTTTATCCCTTGTCTACACTAGGGCTGGGCAGAGATACTTAATTCAATTCAATTGATTTCGACAGCACAGGAGACATTACAAAAGTCACAAACAGTGATGTTATAGGGTGAAAGCAAAAAAGCCATTAAGGCTTGACGAAGACATTTGCACGATTTGGCAACATAGCAACAGCAGTACGAGATGATTAGTCATTATTAGAGACAGGATTTTAGGCAAATGCCTATTTTGTTCCTTGCGTTCCTATCGTGCCACTTTGATGTATCAGCATGAATTAGAGGTGAATAAGGGCTTTTGTAGTGTTTTTATAGTGCCTATAAATGCCTATTCTCGGCGTTTGTGCCTAAATGCCTATAAGGGCCTATAAATCCCTATTGGATAAATCGGTGCCTATAAGAACACTATTTAGCCCCAGGTTTTCCTTTCCTGTCGTAGATAGTGGCGAAGGACGTCCTTGTTTGAAATATTTTGAAATTATCTAAAAATTTGTTGTGCGTGTATCCACAATTTTGGAGGCCTCAAACGGAGTTGTCCTTCCTATTTATGGCGCCCATAACGCGCTTTTTTTAGTGCCTAAAAATCCGACCTCAAGTCATTTTACAACATCAAAATATGCCTTGCAGAATCATGTTGATCTGCACTTGAAAACACGTATAAAAATGTTTAAAGAAAGGCACAGTATCAATGCTTTATTGTAGGAAACTGTTTAATGTTGGTAGAGTAAATAGCTGATCATTTGGCGACAATAGTTAGTAGGCGTTTAAGGGATCTTCCACTCATCAGTGGGTCGTGTACTATAGGGGCAGGTGTTGATGTTAGACACGCTCAGTAAGTAAGGAAAAATTCGTGCTACTTTTGGGAAGTGCAATATCACTTCAATAAAATTGAGTTTTACATGTTGGGCATTGGTGTAAACTGACGGCTTCGAAAATGGGTTTGCAATGTTCACCGCCTTGAACGAATGTAGTTAGGCACCCAGCTTTTTTTTGTAATCTGTATATTCGGTCAAGTTCTTTTCCGTTGTGGGGCCCCATACTAGATAACAATAACAAAAATGAAGAATTATATAGTAGGAGTGTAAATTTTGCGCCAAGAGAAAACGTATACGCGATAGGACACCTACAATACGAGGAAGTTTAGTGTGGATAAGCTGAGCTCGATCATTCTGTAGCATCTTTTTGTGGAAAATTACTGCCAGAGTTTTCATGAGTGGTTCTGCATTTATGGACTATGAGCAAATCATCAAGGACAAATGGCAGTTTCCGGGCTTATTTGTTGGAGGGAAAAGCACAGATTTTGATTTTGACGTGATTATAATTGACAAATTCCTTATGCTCCAAAGGTTGAGTAGTTCCAAGACACCGTTTGCAAATCGCAGTCCTCAAAAAATAAGCTGGTAATATCTGCATATAGAATAAAGGTTCTATTATTATCTATGTTTGGCAAGTTGTTTACATAAATATTAAAGAGCACGGCATCCAGGATACTGCATGTGGGCACGCCATGTGACAGTTCTTAAACCTAGATGAGTAGCGATGAATTTCTACTTCTTTCTGTCGGTATTCCAAATAGGTTTGTATGACATTTAAAAACATTCCCCGTAAACCATAGTTTTCTAGTTTTAAATTCTAAGAATTTCTTCGCGAACTTCGGCGACTTTGAGTGCATCTATCTATCTATCTATCTATCTATCTATCTATCTATCTATCTATCTATCTATCTATCTATCTATCTATCTATCTATCTATCTATCTATCTATCTATCTATCTATCTATCTATCTATCTATCTATCTATCTATCTATCTATCTATCTATCTATCTATCTATCTATCTATCTATCTATCTATCTATCTATCTATCTATCTATCTATCGAGCCGCCAACGACTTCGTGCTCTCCAGACCTTATCGTTAATGAGACTTATGTGATAACATGACTGCATGACGGACATGACTGACTGGTCATATCTTGAAAATCTCGACTATCTTGTCATGAACGATATGGTTTACATGCCATGGCCGTGGTGTTCCTGCAGCCGTTTTCTTCCATGATATATCCAAAAATTGGTACGATGAGTCATTTCTGCATGACGAGCATAAATGACAGGTGGTAATATGAATATCATGACGTACATATCATTTACAACATAATTTACATGCCAAGCTTATGGTGCGGTAACGGCCGTTTCGTTAGCTTGATATACACCAAACTTCGTATTGTGTGACGTGACTGTATGACGAACATAAAAGACAAGTCGCAATATGGAAATCATGACATGTCATGCGCAACATGACTTGCATGCCACGCTCATGGCACGCTCGCGGCCAGTTCGCTAGCTTCATATACACTAAATTTGGTGTTGCGTGACGTGACTGTATGATGAACAAAAATGACAAGTGGTAATGTGGAAATCATGACATGTCATGTGCAACATGACTGGCATGCCATGCTCATGGCACCCTCGCGACCAGTTCGCTAGCTTGATATTCACCAAATTTGGTATTGCGTGATATGACCGTATGACGAACATAAATTAGAAGTAGTAATATAGGAATCATGACATGCATGTTATGTACAGCATTAATTGCTCATTGCTGGCTGCTTTGCATTACATTGATTCCCACAATGCGTGGGATCTGCCGAGTTTTTTAAAATTAATGTAGGGTGGTTAATTCTGTGAAATGCTTTACAAAAGTCTACAAAAATTCCAAGCGTATATATTTGCTTTTCAAAAGCATCGAGTATGATTCCTTTTTGAATTAGTAGAGCAGTTTCTGAAGAGCATTGCTTTGTGAAACAAAATTGAAAAAGCGTCATAATGTGGTGCTTGGTTAAGAACAGCAGTATTCGTTTATGTAATATCTTTTCAATTACATTAGAAAATACAGGTAGAATAAAAATGAGTCTGTAATTGGACATGCTATTCAGAAAAGTATTTCAGAAGACATACTTCGAACTACCCGTGCAAGAAGCCCCAAATGAAGATATTGTGATACATTTGTAAAGGGAATGACGGGATATTTCATAGATATACTTTGCAAAAAAAAAATCTATCCAACGTGTCGAAGGGCAAGACAGGGTCGCGGCCATACAAAAGGTAGAATGGCGAAAATCTGGTGGTGTCGTGACGTGACGAATTATAAGCAAATGTTAATTACGGTAAAGCGGCATCCCAGTCACGCTGATCATCGGAAACGTAGATGGCAAGCATGCCAATCAGAGTGTGGTTCAGGCGTTCGGTGAGCCCATTCGTTTGAGGGTGGCACGCGGTAGCGATCTCATGTTCGGCAGAACAGGAGCGGAGCAGGTCATCGACGTCTTTCGACAAAAACGTAACGGCCACGATTCGTTAGGAACTGACGAGGGCCACCGTCGTGCAGGATGACGTCGTGGAGGAAGAAGTCGGCGACATCTGTAGCGCAGCTTGTCGGTATCGCTCGCGCAATAGCATATCCTGCTGCGTAATCTGTTGCGACAGCAATCCAATTGTTAGCGAAAGAAATAGTGAATGGGCTAAGTAGGTCGAGGCCCACACGGAAGAATGGCTCTGTATGGATTTCAATTGACTGAATCAAACCAGCAGGAGGCAAGGCAGGCGTGTTCCGATGCTGACGTCACAAGAAGCGACATAGCGACGCACATAGCGAGTCATAGAGCCCGAGCCAGGAGAAGCGGCGCCTCACGCGATCGTAAGTCTGAGTGATAACCATATGTCCAGCAATAGGAGTGCCTGGAAGTTCCTGGAGAACGGTCAGTCGCAGACGCTTGGGAACGACTACAACCAAACAAGTGGCTAGAATGATTCAGAGGATCACCTTCCACAAAAAGGGCATGAAGGAAAGCGATACTGCGCGTTTAGTGCAGGCGCTCGTAATGAGCAAATTGACATACAGCTTGCCATTCCACACGCTCAACAAGAGTGAGGTAGGAGAAGTAGATTCTATTATCAGAGGGGCTTACAAGGCGGCATTAGGCTTACCATTAGGCACTCCGACAGACACGCTGCTTGAGATCGGCGTGCATAACACGTACGCCGAGCTGAAGGCAGCTACATTAATCTCTCAGAGGAACCGTCTCAGCCAGACGAAGTCGGGAAGGGAGATCTTGATAAGGGCGGGTATTCCACCACACCCCCCAAAACTTGGACGAGGCGCTGGTAGAAATACGAGAACCAGTCCGCAGGCATATCTCGATCGCCCCTATCCCTAGGAACATGACCAAGGAACAACATCACGAAAGGAGAGAGGAGCGCATAAAATGGATCAGAAAATTAGTCAGAGGCAATGAGAACGTGCTATACGTTGATGCTTCCAGATATAACTGGAGGCGCTCCGTAGTCACCGTAGTAAGCAGCGACGCGAGAAGCATGGTGTCCAGCGCATCACTGTACACGTCTTCGATCACCAAGGCCGAGTGTTTCGCCATCGCGTTGGCGATTAAAAGTCGAGAGCGATACGTCCGGCAGGCGTACATCACCATAATCTCGGATTCGCAGGAGGCGTGCCGACTCTTTACGAAAGGCCGCCTTCCATCAAAAATTTGCAGCCTCTCAGGGGACGCATTGAACAACACTTATAGGTTGGTCTGGTGCCCGGGACATGCAGGCCTAGAGGGTAACGAGAGGGCGGACGCTCTAGCTCGCGCGCTCACGAACCGAGCGAGACACCAGCCTCCCTCCCTGTTACCACCACCCAACACAACACACGATGCCTTTCGCGAGGAGGAAGACAACAATCCTGCTCGGTTGGCTCCGCGAGAGCTTCTTGCTCATCAGCGTCGCGCACGGCAGAAATATGGCGCCCCCCCCACAAATCTCTTAAAGGGGAAGACGCCATAGACCTCCGTAGAATTCAAACGGGGGGTCTATCCAAATCTATTGCGATTGCACAAAATTTTTCCAACTTTGTATGGGCGCGATTGTCCGTGGTGTCGCGACTCGCCACCGACCCTCTACCATATCTCTTGGGGATGTATTAAAAGGCCTCATAAACTCAATCGCTTACAGCGTGCGTATAAAATAGAAAACTCTTTGGAGCAATGGGAGGCACTCCTCGCTAGCTCGGACCCGGAGGTGCAACTAGCGCTTCTGGACCACGTCCGGCTGGTGGCACACGCCAGTGGAGCCTTGGACATGGGGCCCCACCCATCGAGCTCCTGAACCCCATCCCTTGCCCTCAATAAAAGTTATTCCTCTTCTTCTTCTAGCACCTCAGGACAATGGGACTGAAAGTTGCGGCGGTATGAAATTCCATCACGCAAGGTGAACATCCGGAGAAGGGTGAATGGGCACGTACCTTAGGCGGTCCATCAAGTTTTCAAGAACAGGATCGTATCGGAGCTCGTCGCCGATGTGGAGAAAGCCGGAAAGGTACAGAGTACAGATGTCCACGTCAGCATCGGTGTCGTCCGGTTGATCCACGGTATTGTGAGAAAGTCAGTCAAGCGTCGCCATGCATGCGTCCAGATTTATACCTTATGGAGGTCGTACTCTTGCAGACTCAACGCCCAACCTGCAAGTCGTCCAGTTGGCTCCTTCAAAGACGAGAGCCAACAGAGTGCGTGGTAATCAGTTACGACGGGGAAGGTGCGACCGAAAGAACGGTCGAAATTTAGGAACACCCAGAACGAGCGCAAGGAATTATCGCTCAGTTATCGAGTAATTGAGTTTCGGGCGGCTCGGGTAGGCGATGACACAGTCGTGGTCCTGCTGATGCTGAGTGAGGAGAGCTCCGATGACATGACCACTCGCGTCAGTGCGTACTTCAGTGGGCGTGGAACAGTCAAAGTGCGAGAGAATCGGTGAACTCGTAAGCTGCTCAATAAGGGTAGACAATGCTTGCTCTTGGTGTGGTCCCCAGAAGAAAGATGTACCCCTCTTAAGAAGGTTGGCCAGAGGACGAGCGTGTCGGCAAATCTTTTTGACAAAGCGATGGAAGTGAGAGCATCAGACTATTAAACTGCGGACATCTTGAGTCGAAAAAGGAATAGGAACATTTCGCACAGCGCGAACTTTCTCTGAATCAAGTTGGATTGCTGCAGCGTTTACAAGGTGTCCGAGCACGGTAATTTCGCGGCGACCAAAATGACATTCAGGCGAATTCAGTTGAAGGCCAGTAGCGCGGAACACAGAGAGCATAGATGTACGTAACACTAGATGCCCACGCGAAAAGGTACCTGTTGCAGACCAACACGTTAGATTCCTATCCTCTCATCACTACTAATCGTGGCTCAAACACGAACACGGTGTTACAGTTCGTATCGCTCACGAACTTTCATGTCCGGCTTGCAAAGTTACGTATGTATTTTTGAAGCGGGCCATACTCGGGGACCTTTCTTGTAAAAGGCCGAATCGCGCGAACGTTACCTTTAATACATGCAGTGCCAGAATTGCGTATGCATTTTCAGCAGGAGAAATATGACACAATTCCTTCATTCTGTTCGAGAGGGTACTTGAAACAAGACGCAGCACACACCAGTCAAATAATTACATTTTTTAAAACCTAAACGTTGTCATTTCACGTTTTTGGACGCGTGAAACATTCGCGCCTTTCCCGTGTGCCTGAAACGCTGACTGGTGTCTGTGTCTTTAGGTGAGTGTCGCTCTCATTCTGGTTCCTCCGTCTACGCAAACAAAACAGTTGTGACAAAATTTACATCCAAATTGTCGTGTAGGCACACAAATCAAATGATATGCAACGTTTACGCCGCGCAACGATCACTTTATACACTATAACAAAGCACGCGAAACCCGGCTACTTCACGTAGGAGTATATGAAACGCTGCAGCTCAGTAGCTTTCTCCTCATTACCACGGAAAGTTGTCCGCAAGTATAGGCCTCATTCGTAGATGACAATAAAGCATCCTTCAATGATTTGCTCAGTTCATTATATTAACTAGGAGGTGAACAAATAAAATTCTACACGAAAAGTAATGGCTCTTCGAAGTAGAATAGGTCGGATTAGAAAAGTAGAATCACACGCGACGATTCTTCCCGACTTCAATAGGGACAGTGTTATCTTTGACGTTGTCGTCATTGCATCACGTGACGCAGTGTTCAGAGGTGGTGATATTTATGCGAGGCTTGAGTTTTCTATTGAAAAACGCTGCCATAGTGTAAATAAATGGGCACGTGAATGAGTGGAAGTAGCGAGTTGCGTTCAACGAAGCAGTTTCTGGTGAAAGTTTATTCGACAGCGGCGCGTAAGCGTCAAAATCTTTAAAGTGTGAGGGAACTAAAAAAGTTACGTTGAATCAAAAGACAGATATGGACAAGTCAAGCCTTGTTGGGCAATCCGGCAGCGTATGCCTCGATCTTGCCGATGATGAACAGCTGCAGAGAGAAAGAATGGTACTTTAAGAGACCAAAGTCATTATCAAATGGCGTAGATAGAGCCGAAGTACGCCTGAAAGTTGCGTTGTTATACATTTCATGCAGACGAGTTCTGTGACTCGCACGCACACTCGCAAATTCATCGCTAAAGGCGTGAGGTTAAGTTACAACATAACAAAACCATTTCGCATTGTGAACAGTGCACCCTACCACATACAAAGTCGAGGTTTACATAAAGCTGAATTGAAAAATACCAGAGCCATGAGGAAAACCGGAACTATATTAGACTCTTTTGTACCCATAATAAAAGTAACAGCGATATTTTAACAGCAAGGGGACCTATTCTCGATGTGTCCGCCTTGTGGAATGTCCACTTCGGCCGCCGCTGATTGGCTGGAGCTCAGCGAGCGGCCCGCACCCTGTGTCCGGTTCTTTTTCGGTCGTCATTTTGGCGTCACGACGCTTTCAGAAGTCCCCACACAAATCAGAGGGATGGAATGTGCATCGCCGCAACCAATGCAGCCTCCAGAGCTCCGCTTTTGGACGCACACCTCGGAGGCCATGCATGAACTCTGATCACGTTGGCCCTCGAATTAGGTTTTGTGCGGCCGCCCGCCTAACGCACCTGGAAGGCAGGTACACGTTCCCTGCATCATTGTCAAAAATCTGTATACCACTTCTTACGCGTTCGATATTGTCCATACACGAAACCGAGATCATTGTTTCTCTAAACTGCAAAGACCTTCTTCGACCGTTTACTTACTTGTACGTAGTAGACGGCGAGCAGACAGAAGTAAGCGGCGATGCACATGATCTGAAAATAGAGAAGAGCGTACGTTTACCTAATGCGTGCAATACTCTCATCGCATGATTACATTACCAAGAGAGTGTGGCCGTTGCATGAGTTAACTTTTAAATCGTTTCTTGCGCTACCCTCCATGGTCTGTATATTTACATTTATGTCGATCGATCATCAATCACTGATAAGCAGCATTGTCGTAATGTGACAATTTGTAGTCCACGAGCTATAACAAGGTTTCTCGAATATTTCTGTTCGCTAATATTAGTGCAACATTTTATTTTTTGAAGTTTCGCGCTCTATGCTTCCTCCCGTCTTGAAGGTAGATATTTGAACATAGGAAGTAGCAAATGCAGTGCTGATGAGAGAGCGCCACATTTTTAGAGCACTATCCTCCAGGTGTCTGCTCGCTAGTGTCCCTGTAAAGCAACTGTGGTGTCTAGTGTAGCCTGATCGTTTTAATACGCTTCTTCGTGAGACAAATGTTTTATTCATGAGACATCTTTCAATTAACTCATAGATTTATTAATTGGTGACGTTACGATGACTTCTGAAATAATTTATGCGCCAAATCTAAAAATGAAACAACTTACTTTTTTTCTTCTTTTTTTAAGCCTTTGAAGGGTTATGATAGTACAGATTTCAGAGTATGGTTAATTAGTGTAATGTGAATATTCAGGATATATTTGGGAATCGACCGAGGCGAACAAGAAAAAGCAAATAAAGTTAGCTGTCGCCTTCAGGTCGTCTTAGAAGACTATAATGAACCCTGTAAGCTTTTAAGTGCACGAAAAGTTTGTGCTCTGCAGAAGCTGGCGAGCATTAATTACTCTCACTCTGCAGGATTAATTCATGGCTCTTGCGCTAGCAATTCACCCACGAGAATGTGGCGACGTTAAAAAAAAGCGCCTTGTGTGTGCTCAGACATGCTGGCGCCAAAAAATAATAATAATAATAATAAACTTACCAAAATAATCAGAATATCGCCCGGGGTGTACTACGAAAGAAATAAAAATGGAAATCAGAGGTCGATGTAAACAATTAGCAGACTCACACAGCGCTGGTTATGTGTCGGGAAGTCTGGTTCTCGATTATATAGTTTAACGCACACTTTCGGTCATATCCTTCTTAAAGGGCCACATGTAGCCAGAAAACTGGACCGTTTTCGCTTAGTTTCCTGGCTATAGACAGCGTTTTACCCGAGATCTAATTACCAGCGTGTTAGCACGTGTGGAGCAGGCTTTTGTGCACAAGTATTAGGGAGATTGATATGTGATACTCAGCCTTATGCTTGCGAATACGCTGTGAGAAGGCCCCATGTAGGTACTACTGGAGACTAGCGTGGACACGTTGGTGCAGCGCAATGAGTTGTTTTCTGGTCCAAATTTTCATGTTCATTTCTCAGTCGTTCCATTTGTCTATTGTGGTCAATGACTTCATGTAATACATCTCTCAGTCGTTCTACGCTTCGTCACATTGGTCAATTTGATTAGCGGAAAACACAGCTTCGGGCCATCTGCTTCAGAGCGTGCAATGGAGACCGTTATTTGATTGTAAAAGTTTTCGTTAAGCGCAGCACGACCTGTAACACAAAGCAAAAGTGTGTTATCGGCACCGCAGACTGACTGGAGCGCGCTACGTAGCTCCGATGAGATTGGAGCCCGTTATATATTGGAAAGGTTTCAGTTAAGCATAAGTCAAATTATAACACAACCCCAAAGTATGGTAAAGGCATCGCACATCTACTAGATGGCGCTACGTAGCTGTTATGGGACGTCCAAGTGTCGCTGACATTGGGCACTAGGGGGCGCGAAGAGCGGGAGGAGCGCGCATGCGCTCCCGCTCCATTTCAACCGCGGTGAAGGACTCATGATGCAGGTATACACGCGCATCAAGTTCGCATTTTGCCCGGCCACAGCCCTGTTTTGTTACTTTCTCTCCGCTAGGTGGTGCATTCTGGCACCGCAGTCGCTTTGCAGAACTCCACCACACGGGGGTATTGACAAAGTACGGTGGTTTTTTACCTAGCTAGTTGGTTCTCCTGGGTAGACGTATATCATCCCCACAAAGCCAAAATACTGAATTTCCCGTTGGACAATGCATTTCAAAAACACAAAAAAAAAATGTGAATTAAGAATATTTGATGGACCATAAAAATAGTGTAAGCAAGGGTAGTATAGTCGGGTGATCAAAATTTGTTTGCGTGGGTTGGATTAACCATAAACATATTGTGTCTTTATTGTTCTAGCCTAATTTTCCTCTAAGAGAATGTTATTTAGGCATGCTAGGTATAACATGTTTTGTGTAGTAAAATCCAGATTCAATGTCATATCAGATCTTTATCTGAGCTATTTTCTCTATTGTTTTATTGATGGTCGTCTGGATGGCGCTAAAGTTGTTTTCTTTTTATCCGGATTGATTACTGTACAAATAAAATTACTGCTGTATGAACTGTGTACAAGCGTGTTGGGTCCTCTGGCAGTCGATATGCAATTGGCCTCTACATCTGTTAGATGTGAAGCATCTTATGGCTGAGCTTAATCTGGTGTGCGGCGTGACATCCCTTACTGCGCATGCGCAAACCCTTTCAAAAAAAATAAAAAACCCTTTCCCCCTCTCTCTCCTCTAGGCATCCCTCCCCGCGGCAACCACACCCTCACTGCGCATGCGCCTCCCCTCCTCTCTCCCCTCCTACGCTCTCCCCTCTCTCCTCTAGGCATCCCTGCCCGCGGCGTCCACACTCCCACTGCGCATGCGCGTCCCCCCCTCTCTCTCCTCTTCTACGCTTCCCCCCTCTCTAGGCATCCCTGCCCGCGGCGTCCACACTCCCACTGCGCATGCGCGTCCCCTCCTCTCTCTCCTCTCCTACGCTCCCCACTCTCTCGCCTCGCGACGCCGACGCAGGCAGCGTCTGCTAGCGAGTTTCTTGGTTGCAAAAGCCGACTGCTCGCGCTGCACAACCGTTCACTGGCCACTCCGTATATATGGCAATGGATTTCGACCTGCAAGGTGGTGCCGGTGGGAGATTTTTCCTGTGCGTTGTTGAACAATAAAAAACCGGCAGATCCCACGCACTGTGGGAATCGATGTAAAGCGAAGCAGCCAGCAAGAAGCAATTCATGCTGTACATTATATGCATGTGATTATTTAGATGTTAGGACGTGTCATTTGTGTTCATCATACAGTTACGTCGCGCAATACAAAATTTGGTGTATATCAAGCTAGGGAACTGGGCGCAAGCGCACCATCATCGTGGCATGGAAATTGCATTGTAGATAACATGCAAGCCAAGATTTTCATGTTACCTCCTGCCACTTATGTTCGCTGAATTTTTTACCTCAAATCGCAGCAAGACGCGAGACCAATCTGCCTCCGTTTCGCATGCGTTCCATTCTCGCGCTTTGCGCATCGTGCAGACGCCATCCGCGTTCCAGCGTTTAAACTGACGGACAATTTGTCAATAGGGAGTTTTCGAACAGCGTACGCAAAGCTTGCGGGCGCTGCGGGCGTAGCGTTGCGGGCGTCACTTAACGGGAGCCCGCAAGAGGTGAGCGTACGACGCATGCACCGCAACACCCGCAAACTTTGCGTACGCTATTCGAAAACTACCTATTGCCAAAGTGTTTTCCTCGAACGCCTGTGCACAATGAGACGGGGTCGGTCAGAATGGAATGTGATGCGCGCGTCTCCCTCCTTGCATGATTAGAGACGCCGGGCGTAGCGACGCTACGCAAGCAAAGCGCGAGCGCTGTAGAGTCCAACGCGACCGGCGTCCGTTTGCGCCCCCCGGCGCCCACCTGGCACCGTGCCAAGGCGCGGCTGGAGGGACGGACGGACGGACGGACGGACGGACGGACGTGAGTATTAGACATTAAAGGCTTTCGCCTTAAAAATTTGGTGTATATCAAGCTAGCGAAACGGCCAGGGAGTACAATGTGCGTGGCATGCAAGTCATGTTGCACATGACATGTCATGATTTCCCTATTACCACTTGTCATTTATGCTCGTCATACAGTCACTTCACTCAATACGAAATTTGATGTATATCAAGCTAGCGAAACGGCCACGAGAGTGTCATGAGCGTGGCATGCAAGTCATGTTGCACATGACATGTCATAATTTCCATATTGTCACTTGTTTTTATGCTCGTCGTACAGTGACGTCCCTCGATACCAAATTTGGTGTATATCAAGCTAGCGAAACGGCTCCGAGAGTGTCATGAGCGTGGCATGCAAGTCATGTTGCACATGACATGTCATGATTTTTATACTACCACTTCTCATTTATGCTCGTCATACAATCACGTCGCTCAATACCAAATTTGGTGTATATCAAGCTAGCGAAACGGCCACGAGAGTGTCATGAGCGTGGCATGCAAGTCATGTTGCACATGACATGTCATGATTTTTATACTACCACTTCTCATTTATGCTCGTCATACAATCACGTCGCTCAATACCAAATTTGGTGTATATCAAGCTAGCAAAGCGGCCGCGAGCGTGCCATGAGCGTGGAATGCAAGTCATGTTGCACATGACATGTCATGATTTCCATATGACCACTTGGCATTTATGTTCGTCATACAGTCACGTCACTCAATACCAAATTTGGTGTATCTCAAGCTAGCGAAACGGCCGTCAGTGCTCCATGAGCGTGGCATGTAAATCATGTTGTACATGACATGCAGGTCATGGTTTTCATATTACCACCTATCATTTATGTTGGTCATGCAGAAATGTCTCATTGTACCAATTTTCGGATATATCAAGTTAAGAAAATGGCCTCAGGAGCACTATGGCCATGGCATGTAAATCATGCTTTTCATGACAAGTTAGTCATGATTTTCATGATATGACCAGTCATTCATGTTTGTCATACAGTCATGTTATGCCATACCAATTTTGGTATAAATCCCATTAACGATACGGCCAGGAGAGCACCAAGTCGTAGGCGGCTAGATAGATAGATAGATAGATAGATACGCTCAAAGTCGCCGAAGTTCGCTAAGAAATGCTTCGCATTTAAAATTCGCAGCGTGCGCGTTAACTAAAAGCGGACTGCGGGTCTCTGTGTCCAGTCGGAGTCTTCTGTCTCTCATTGCCCATTAGCAGCGATTGGCATGTTCCAGTAGGAAACGCCGCTCCATCACTGCGTGCTTTGCGCCTCCCCAGTTTTCTCTCCTGCGCAACGCTGCGATGAGCGCCAGCGTGAACGCCGCCGCCAGTGTAAGCGTTAGCGCCCGCTGCTTCACATCTACACATGGTTCCCTTTAGCGGAAGATGGTGTAATTTTTTTCTTTCTTGAAACAGGAAACAATAAAACAATTTTTGAAAGTGAAATTGAAAGGTAGCGTTACGTCTATGCCATAAATCACCTCATGTGATCAATGTAGGCAATTCGAAGAAGATTATTTCACTTCTACGAACACAAAAGTTTGTGAGTGAACTGTTATACTTACTGTTGTACTCCATGCCGTCTCCTGAAGTGTGATCCCTGACTGCGCAAATGACAAAAAAAAAAAAAAAACGAGAAGTACCATCCCGTTGCTGTCACCAATGAAGCCTTTTTATCACTATGCTAAGCAGCCTCCTTCACCTATGCACAATCGAAGATGTATAAAACGTGTATCATTGCTTACCGCGCTTATACTGAAAAATGTCTTGTTCCTTTCTCTCCGTCCAACGAATTTAAAAGCGTCCTAAATAGAAAAAATACTTTGATTACATTCATCATCACAAAACATGTTCAATACTCTGTAAATAGTTAGAAGAGCCTGTATATTATGTCATACGCTATAGTTCTTTTTGGTATATCAGAAACAGAGTGAATTCGGTGCGTTCGCGAAGATCTAATGAAACGTCGACTTGCTTCCCTCGTAATTAAAAAAGAAAAAAAAGAGAGATAGAGCACCGTACATTAGACGGTGTTACAAAGCTGCTTTGCTGTGCAAAGCATGCTGCCTGTAGAGGAGGGCCGTGTATATAAATAAATATATATATATATATATATATATATATATATATATATATATATATATTGTAGAGGAAGAGAAACAGAGACAACGCCCGTACGTTGGGCCAGCTGTTCTATTCTGACTTCGTTATCTTCCTTCTTCAGCCGAGTATGTGCCCGTGCCCGAGCCCGCTTTGTCCTCATTACACTCGGCCATGACTGCGAGCGCGTGCCACTGCCGACAATGCTTCTGGTGGGCGGCACTGGCTGCATCGCAACGGTCGGTCCCGGCCACGCTGGGACGCTGCTTGGGGATCTCCCGTAAGTGGGTCTGGTGGGCGACCCTGGCTAAATCGTAGTGGTCTGATTCGGCCACGCTGCGATGTCATAGGAGTTGCGAAACATGCTTCGGGTGGCCGGGTTTGTCAAGTTAGGCGCAGGTTTCTTGGTGATCGATATTGCGTCAGCAGACAGTGGGAATAGCGACGGGAAAACTTTCTTCCGCTCGTCCCGCAAAACCTTCTCGCTCAGCGGAACGACATTGTGTGCTGTTGGCAGCTCTGCAGACGGCTCTCGAAGCTGCCGAAGTGGCTCCAATTTGTCGGTGAGCACGGCGATTGAAGCCACAGGTTCCTTAGGTGGCTTTACTGGATGCGTGCCGAGCACGACAGGAACTGGCTCCTGCGCGTGTCCCCGCGAAGGCGAATCTGGGGTCCGCTTCTCTAACTGCTCTGGCTGAGGAGTGGTCTCGGCCTCTCTCTTTGATGCTGGCGTAGAGACTGAGACGTGCAGCGGAGTGCAGCACCTGCATCCAACATGTTTTGTAGGGCAGCCAGGGAAGCTCACTGTCTTGGGGCTCGAGGTCATCGATGGGCCATGAAGGCTGTGTGCCTCATGGGCTCGATCTCCAACGGAGGGCAGGTTGGTGGACGCCCGAGCTGGAGCTGCGAAGTGGTGTGGTTCACAAATGTCGCGCGTGGTAGAGACTCCGTTGGCAGGCAGGGGGTCGCAGGAATAAAAAAAAATCACAGCATATCCGCGGAGTGAATGATGATCAGTGGGGGTTGGTTGCATGTGGTCAAACGATATGCATGTCAGACCATATCGCGATGCCATGTGTTGTATGGCATCGCTATCGTCATCGTCATCAGCGTCATCGTTATGACGCATAGTGGGTACATTCCATGGTGGTTGGTTGCATGTGGTCAAACGATATGCATGTGAGACTGTGGTAAGAGGACGGTGACTGAGCGTCGGCGTCGTGTTGTGTTCGGCGTGCGGTGCCGAGTTTGAAGTGCGCGGGGCCGGAAGTGAAGTGCGTCGTGATGGTGATTTGGGTAAGCCGACGAAGAAGTAGCGCGTGTGGTGCGCGGGCCACGGAGAAGCAGCTCGAGCGACGAAGCGAACGAGCTGGCCGGCCGAGACAGAGGACGTCGGGAACTCGACGAGAGCAGATGAAGCGCGGGCTCCGTACCGGCTTCGCCATCGTCGCGGGCTCCTGAGCTGGGCCTCGCCCCGGCTCCTGTGACCGCCTTTACCCCGTTCTTGGCTCGGGCTTCGTCCCGGGCAGGTTCTCTTACCCGGGTGCCGCTCACGAGCCTGGGCCACGCCCCGGTGCTCGTCTACGATCTGGGGGCCTCAACCGAGGCTGTTCCGGTGCCTGGGCCGATTCAGGGCTGCTCCTGTGCCTGGCCCGATCAGAGCTGTTCCTGAGCTTGGGCCACGACCGGTGCTGTTCCGGAAGCCTTGGCCACGCTCGACGTGCGGCCGCACTTCTGCGGCTGTGCCTCGTCCCGTCGTCGTGCGACGCCAGCTACGAAAGCCGCCGCGGTGTCGACACTGCCGTCAAGGTCAGCCGCAAGGCCGACGGCTTTGATACCTTCGGACCCGCCGCCCCACGCCGCAAGACCGCCGACCGCTCACTGATTGCGCGTGAGTGATGGCGCGGTCAATAACCTACCTTGGTATGTCCCTTGTATAGGTGTTAGTCCCACGTCCTGTTTGTGTCGCATTAAACTTCTCTTTGTCTCTTGGAGCGTCCGTCGTTCGTCTGGCCAACCTGCGCCCACATTCAGACCCCCACAATTTTGGCGAGCCTGCCAGGATCGGCTTTACTATCTTGCCGAGAGCCAGACGGGCGAGACGAACCAATGGATATAGATAGGTTGCACGCGATCGGAAGGGACATGGGTCTAACAGGATCTGCTCTAAAGGAATGGGTTGACGCGGAGCGCGTTATTGACAGAGACCTTCGCGCGCAAGTTCGCGACGAGCAACGAGCGAAGCTAGAGCTGGAGGAAAGACTGATACAAGCCGAGGAGCGTGTTTTGCAGCTAAAGCTCAATTTGCAAGAGCAGGCAGCTAGTACGAACGCGGGAGAGAGTGGGCGACCGGTGAGCGGCGACGCAGCGTCACCAGCTGTAATGGATAGCTGTAGCCCGCACAAGCTATTGCCACTATTCAACGAGATGCGAGATGACATCGACGCATATCTGCAGCGTTTTGAGCGCGTCGCGGTGTCTCAGGAGTGGCCTCGGAGCAAATGGGCTTTATCGCTCAGCTTGTGCCTGACGGGAGAGGCTTTATCCGTCATTAGTCGACTTGACTCTGCTTCGGCCTCTGAATATGATCGGGTGAAGGCAACACTGCTGTTACGATTCCGCTATACCGCTGAAGGATACCGCGAGAAATTTCGTAAGGCGAGACCAGAGGACAAGGAGACGGGTCTGCAATATGCTTCTCGCATAGCGGGTCATTTTGACCGTTGGATGGAGCTTGCAAATGTCGAGAAAACGTATGAAGCTCTTCGCGACGTGATGATTGCAGAGCAGTTCATGAAGGGATGCTCTCCCACCCTGCGAGTATTTCTGAAGGAGCGGAATTGCAAGAAGCTAAGCTCTTTGGCACAGAACGCTGATTGCTTCCTAGAAGCCCAAGACCTGTTCAATTTGGGCAAGGACAAGCTATGTAAGCAGAGCTCCACAGATGCTCGCAAAACAGAGACCACAAAGCGGCAGGTCAAGAGCCATAGTCTGTGCTTCCTGTGCAATAAATCAGGACACCGAGCGTCTGAATGTTGGTCCCGGACGAGAAATAACCAGTCATCAACAGGCTGGTCCAGTGGCAAGAACGGTTCGTCTGCGGAGACAACTAGAACCCAGGAAAAGCGGCTGGCATCCTGCACGTTGTCGCCCAAAGAAGTAGGCGACACTGCTGTACCGGAGAAACCACAGGAAGGGTACGTCGTACTCCAGAATGGGGAGACTATTCCAGTCGTGAATACCACGTCGACACATACCCCAACTGTGCCTGACGTCGGAACTCTGCCTGTGGCGAAAGGATTGCTCGAGGGCAAGGCTGTATCTGTTCTTTGAGATACGGGATGCAACACCGTAGTAGTACGAGAAAGACTTGTCCTGGAAGGAAAATTTACGGGTACTACAAGCCCTGTTTTCCTGCTCGATAGAACCGTACACTACTTGCCAGAGGCAATAGTTTATATTGCACGACACGCCGTTCTCTACCGGTGTCGTGCGAGCTAAATGCAGGAAGAACCCTCTGTATGATGTCGTGCTAGGCAACATCGAAGGTGTCCGGTCTGCAGAGCAGGAAGAGTCGCACAAGCCTCAGCAGCATCGTACGAGTCGGCATGATAACGGACTGGAGGTCGTCAGCGAACCCGCTAACTCGCCCGTGCGCATTACTGCAGACGATACGCAAAGTGATGTCGCAAAGGGTTCAAGGTACCAACCAGCGGCTGAAGAGACAATCTGCACGTCTCATGCAACCGAAGGTCAAGAACCACTGGGTGACAGCGCTGCAGCAGCACAAGGGACACGCGCTACATCCTGTCTACCTACCCTTAAAGCCACTGCCACAACCATACAGAAAGCGACTCTAGAGGAGTACCAAAGAAATGACCCGTCCTTACGGCGTTGTTACGAGAGCGTTGGTAAGATGGTGATTGTAAACAATCGTGAAACGCGCTATTTTCTTGCCGATGGAATCTTGTATCGGAAGCACAAGTTACTTGCAGTAGAAAAAAGCGCTACAAGACGGGACGAAGAAAGGACACAAACCACGGCGCTGACTAACAACCAAATGTGCTTTATTCTGCCAGTCCACATATATATGCTCCGCCACCATCTCAAGAAAACGGAAAAACAAAAAAGCAAGAACACCAAAAATGATGATCAGCCTGCGCAGAGGCAATAAAACGCTCAATCTGACAGAAATGTAACGCTCAATCTGACAGAAATGTTATCTCCTTCGGAAGGAGTGAAATCGAGGGGAGGCTAACACATGCCTCGCCGCCGTTATGGATGTGATACGCTTCAGAAATGAGACGCGCGCGTTCATCATGGTATTTTGACAGGAAAATAGAATCTTTAAAAGATGGCTGGAAACCGCAATCATTACAATGAATAGACAATTGGCTATCTCTAGCTTGTTTACTGACCTTGTTCGCGTGCTCGCGCATGCAGTCATTAGCGCACCGGCCAGTTTGACCCACATAGTAACGCCCGCAAGAAAGCGAAATCTTGTACACCACACCCTCGCAACATTCAACAAACTTTTGCCGGTGCTTCTTACTACATCTTTTCGTCTGGGTCTCTCGGTTAACTTGCTGACACAGGCTACCAAGTTCATTTCTGGCCGAAAACAACAACCTAACGCCTGCCCTGCTGACCACTTTCTTAAGATTATGTGCCACCTTGTGCACATAAGGTATGACCGCCACTGATTGCTGCGGGGGTGTCGCCGACTGAACAGCTGTAGAGCACTTGTTCTTAAAGCCAGATACGAGGCTTTCTGCGATGCTTGTCAAAAGCGTTTTTGGGAAGCCAGCAAGCTTCAGACGTGCGACTTGAGAAGAAAAGCTCGCTTCAACCTGGTGGTCACAGGACCTCTCAAGAGCCGCCTTCATGCAAGCCCTTGCAATGCCGCGCTTCACAATCTTCGAGTGTGCAGAAGAGAAAGGGAGAAGGCTCTTTTGTGACCTAGGCGCATACCCCCCAACAGACATGGTTGTTTGAGAACGAGAGTTCCAAGTCCAAGAAGCGTAGCCTATTGTCTGATGGATACTCAGTGGTCAATTCAAGTGGAGTTAATTCCGTGAGGAATATGTCAAAAATTGCAGCAGTAGGCTGCACGTCACGAGGGTTAGAGCTATAAAAAATTAAAAAGTCGTCCACATATTTCATCACCTTTATCGTGCTAGTCTGTCTGAGCTTGCTGTCGAGATTACGGTCATAGCTGGCTAA